>JAUBWS010113185.1:0-16812 GCA_032270445.1 Darlingtonia californica
CCCATGCGGAAAGACTTTTGTAGTATTATTGAAAAACCCTCATCTTAGCGGCGCAACATTAGTACGTACGTGATGTTTAGGGTTGCCGGGTTATTAAAAAATTCTAGAAAAAAGCATAGTCATTTTCTAACCTTGTTTTTCTCTTGTGATCCAATATGTGTATACATGAATCATAAAGAAACAAGAAATGACTCAATGCTAATGACATGGAGTAAGAAAAATCATCAATGAATGACGAAAATGTCGATGAATGTGGCAGTACTGATGGTGTCATTAATATCCATGAAAAAGTGTGCTAAAACTAAAAACTATTGAGCTTAATTGAAATATTTAAAAAAGAATTAAAGATAAGCAAAAATCGCGTAATTATCGTTTTTTAGTCAACGGGTGACGCAAAACGCAACCGAAAATGGCGTTATAATGGGAAATTTTTGAACAATTGTATTGAATTTTAACACTTTTTTCGATGTCCTCGCTTTATTTCTAGCAGAATTAAGTCAAATTGTAAAGTTTTCAAATTTTCACTACCTTTCATTTACCCTTACAGCGTGGATAACGTATATATACATTTCGATTTGATTATAATACCGCTAAGCCTTTGCAAGCCTATAACTCCTGAATGATCCTGAAAAGACCATAAAATAAACCTTGTTCTTATACCAAAGTTTTAAGTAGTTTCTTGCTTTCCAGTGTCCAGAACTTTAAGTTGAAATTTTGAGAAATGTTAAAAACATCTATGGGAATTTTGTCCACTTTCAAAAGTTTTAGCGCATTCTAAGAGTTAAAACAAAATTGAGGGATGACGGAGTTGAGGCCGGCGTAAGAAAAAACGGCGCTGATTTATAAGCGGGTAAAAAGGACGATATGGTACGTAAGATTTTGATATCACCGCAATCATCGATGTTTTTAATGACAGAGCAGAAAAGAGCCCAAGCTTTGGTCAAAGAACTATTAAGAATTTTCTCCTAAGTTGATGAAATAATTGCATTGATCAAATTAAATGAGTCATTCATTCGTTAAGTCATTCCACACACCACTTGAAATCATCGTGATAGTGTTTTGTCACACCGCAACTATTGAAACAATTTGCATATCTGGTTGTTTTCAACTCTTGTTGTTTTTTGTTTTTTTTGAAAAAACATAAATCATCTAAAAACATCTGTGAAAGCGAAGAAGCAGTTGTTTGGAAGTTATTTGCACTCGAGGGAAAGTTGAAATCATGACAGTCAAGCGCACAGAAACGTGGAATGCTGGTGCTCACATCCT
This sequence comes from Darlingtonia californica, assembly GCA_032270445.1. NCBI lineage: Eukaryota > Viridiplantae > Streptophyta > Magnoliopsida > Ericales > Sarraceniaceae > Darlingtonia > Darlingtonia californica. Next base: position 1,267 of record JAUBWS010113185.1, read on the forward strand.
AAGGGCTACCTCTCATATGTGACGGTCTATGGGAAAGGGGACATAAAGCCAATCAAAATTTACTTGTTTACCTTTCGAAATCATAAGAAAACATCTGCGGAGGAGGTCATTTCTATTGCACGTCTATTAAATAGAAATGCACTCCCTCACAGGCGTTTTTTAGTGGTTTTGCCAGCGGGTAGAGTATAATCGCGGTAAAAAATGTCCAAGCCCCTTTTCCCCATAGACTGTCACATATTGAAATAGCAGGGTACACACAAAGGCGAAAAAACTTATTAAAGTAATGGTTTGAGAGACTTCTTTGGGCCCCCGCATCGCATGTTGTGCGTCTTGTGACAGTTTGATCATTCATACTTAAACGTTTGTGTTCTAAATCTAAATACAATTCTGTTGAATTAGTTTGATTGATTTTAAGTCTCAAATAACTGAATTTTGAGGTCTTACGTTAGCGCTTGTAATTGTTTTAAAATTTTTAGCTAACAATATGGAAGAAAATGGCAATTTTAATAATTAATTTTTATCGTCAATAGATTTATAATAACAATAAAATAGTAACGTATTATAATCAAAGGATGAGAATGTGGCTGTAGGAGATTACAAGACTAACATTTAAAGCAAGATTTGATTTATGGTGTGAAGGTAAAGATATATTGATTTTTCTCCTGTATTTGTAAAATCAACTATCATGCTTGTCAAGATAATTGTATAGATAATTGTGTAGATAATTGTATTCTAATAAGTTGGCTCTACATCCTGGAGTGGTCAACACGCCCTTAGTCTTTTAGTTACAGGTATCCCATACAACAGCTCATTACAAAAATTTTTTTGGTAATAAGTCTTGGATATGGATGTTGTCTTCGTCGAAGCTAGCTAAGCTTGCAAGTGATTAGACTCCAGTTCAACTGGTGTTAGCTTTTTAGTTTCCAATTTCTTATTTATCTTACTAATTTTTCTGATAGTGCGGTCCTTTCTCTCAGCACAAACGTTACTTCGACTACTTTCGTTTCAGAGAAACGGAATCAAAGCGTCCTGATTGAAGATAAGCAGAAAGTCTTTCATATCACTTTGAAAAGATAAATTGGTTTGGTTCAAATTATGAAAACTTATGCAACACAAATTATGAGGCCTAAAAGCGAAAATTATGACGTCACCGTAGCCCTTTCATTACTAAGCAAAACCTTGCATAATCTTAGATTGAGTAAAGTCTACCATCATGAAAATAACGAATTGAAGTCATTAGATTTTTAATATCATAGATGACGGCAGCAAGAATGAAAAATCTATTGAGGCAGACCTAAAGCCTCAACTTACAAATCGTGACATCGCCAAAAGAGGCCAACAAGAGGCCGATTAGGAAAGCGTTTGATCTTTCAGCATTTTGCTGCATAAAAAATTTGATGACTCATTTCGCTTCTGTCATGATGGTGAACCTGATGCTAAGCTTTTTCTCAAAACTGTACTGAATCCAAAGTTATGAATGGTTTAATATAGTAGAAATGGGGCTAGGATAACGTCACTATCCTTATTTTTAGGCATCTAAACTCTTGATATATAAATTCGTGATTTTATTCAAGGAAAACGTTTGTTCAGTGCAAAATTATATTTCCAAGGCCAAATAGTACTATTAAGTTGTTATTACTTTTTGAAAAAATTTCCTGACGTCACAACAACGTGACATTGAGAAGTATCTCTCTCAAAAAACTGTTGTTTTAAATATGACGAACAAAAAATGCCTAAAGTTTCATGCTTCTATCACAATTTGAACTATCATTTTCATGCTTAGATATGTTAAATTTAAGAATAATTTCGCAAATTGAGTAACAATATTTATTTACAGGATTCACTTTATCAGAAGCTATTGAAAAATGACGTGGCTTGTGATTTCCATAAACCGTTTGACACGTTCATTGCCGATGACCGTTTTTGCAGGAAAACCCCTATGCGGTGGAGTGTTTTTCTCTTCAAACGGTTAAATAGAAAACACTCAACCGCATGGGTTTTTCTCAATATTTTAACATACCGGGCTTTTTGTGGCTCCTCACTATCTAACTCCGGCAATACTTATGGTATGGCCCTGAAACTTTGCACACAGTTAGTCCGTGATAAAAGAAAGCAAAATGTAACATAATACCTGTGATGACGTCATCAGATTTTTGGTGGCGTTATAAATTGCAAAACCTGTGAGAAATGCCCAAAATCACAAAAAAGTCAATTAATTTTGATTGGAAAATGTTTTATCAATTCTGTTTGAAGTTTCTGAAATGACTCAAATGACCTGAAATAACCATGTCATAATGGCACACATTGTGTCCAGGGATTGCAAGGTGTGTCACAGATTACCACGCGTGACAGGGATTACAAAGTAAGTCAGGGATTACAAATCATGACATGGCTACAAAGTGTGACAAGCATTCAGGGACAAAGTGCAAAGTATGTCAGGGACTACAAAGTGTGTCAGGGATTGCAAAGTGTGTCACGGATTACAAAATCTGAAATGGACTACAAATTGTGATATGGATTACAAAGTGTGTACACCTTCTGTGATAATTTCAGGTCATTTGATTCATTTGAACCACCAGGTCTTGAGTTATGGCATATTGGAGTCACGTGGGTGTTGTTCCTAATCACTTTTCAGGCTATAGATTGATTTTGCTATAACTTTATATCTATAAAGCGTTGGCTGTTTGTAAATTGTTTTTATTTTTTGTAATAAAAAATCAACTTCGATTAACTTAATTCACGCCACTTGTCAAATATAACGCCTTCATCGGGTTTTGCACACTTCAGCATGATTTTCCGCAATTATGGTGACGCTTTTTATCCTAATTGTCTAAGCTCGTAAACTACAACCTTTCATTTATTTTTAGTTATTTAACAAATATAAATAATTTGTTTAGGCGTTATGGCTTGTTAAAAATAGAAGCTATAAAAGTGCTGATGTCAGCAAAAATTTGTTGACTCAGGTAATTTTTTTAACATTTTTCCAAAATTCAATTTGGATCATCCTGTCGAAAGTTACCCCCGCCCGCCATGCTTCTAATGTACTTAAAAAGCCCATGCTGAATAGGGTTAAATGCTAATGTTGACTTCAAACAGGGTAGGAACTAAGTTCACCGCAGCTAATTATTGCCTAAATCTTTTAAACACTTAAGGTTTTAAATTGTCTATAAATATTGTATTTTTCAACAATCTTTTGAATTTATGTAAAATCTACAAGGCGTGTTAAAGGGCTGGAATAAATGTAAATGCAATAAAAGTGATTTATTGATGAACATGAAATAGTGAGGTAAAGGTGGTCTTACAATCACTACGTAACATTGTCATTACTACCCTCGTAATCTTTTAATGTCAAAATATAAACAATTTTTTCATATACTTATTTGATCTTGTTTTTCAGATATGGCAGCAAACCTTCGAACCGATTATTTCTACAAACTCAATATTGGATTAGAATATGCAAGTGATTTGGTCTTCATTATTTTACACAACAAATATAATTGTCCAGGTAATAATGGTTTACCTGAAAATGGCCAGATGCTTTATCAGTTAATGGATATATTTAAACAATATAAACAATATGCATTACGACAAGTCATTCGGGCAAACCAATCGAACCAGTTATGTCCACCTAATAGTCAAACCTCTGATTCAAAAACATGGGATGCTACATTAATCTGTGCTGTCATAAACAATTGGCCAACGGACATACTTCAACTACAAAACTTTCTTCAGCTTCCACAGCTCCTCCTAGACGTTGTGGAAGATGTCCGTTTAAATCGAAACGAAGTAAAGCACAAACGTTTGTGTGATTTTCAAGATCAAGCAACATTCAATCAATTGTGGAATCAACAAAGGAACATCTTGGTTCGAGGTAACTTCCATAAACTTGCTGAATTTGATGCATTCGGTTCTGGAGCTTTAAAGTTTTACACAAGACAAGATCGTACAGTTTTTGGAAGATGCTCAGAAGAGTTTGGAAATTGATGTTCTTGATCTACATGTTGAAATAGCTGGCTTTGAGATACGTATTGAAAATCTTACCATTGCGTTAGGAAGGCTTCGAACAGATCTGGGAATATGGGAACAAAAATATCAGGAACTTGCGTCAAAACTTTCAAATTTGAACATCATGTTTGAAGAAAGAGTTGGCAAATTAGAAAAAGGGCAAATGAAATTAGAAGAACGACAAGATGAAGCAGAAGGAAGACAAGCTATAGTTGAAGAAAAACATGAGAAGTTGGAAGAAAGACAAGAAAAGGTTGAAGAAATTGTTCAACAAATGTTGGGACGACGAAAAGAAGAAAAATCTTTCAACGGTAAATTAAGTAACTATGTTTTATTTTCTTCTACTTTACTTTCAATTTGTTTTTATTCTTTAAACACACTATTAGTCCGCTTGACATTGTGTTTCTAACAAAGTATTGTTTGTAAAAAGTCATGAAAAAGTTGGAAAAATCCACCAAGTGCACATACCATTGAAATTGAATGTATTCCTTTTATCTGTCCAATATATAAATTTAGTGTAAATAATACAAAAGGATTTTTTAAATTTGAAAGAAATGTAATGACTACACATAAATAAGTTTTTATAGGGGTACAACTTTTTTTGAGACTACACTGTAATACAAAAATCTAGAAAGCGTTTTTCTCATTAATCCTAGCAGCCCTTCTCCCGTGTGCGGTTAATTTGGCGTTACTCACATAATTGCCTATAAAACTAGAATAGAAAGTCCAAGTGATATGAAAGTTGACAAATTACCTAGTTGAATGGTTTAAAAGAAGTTGCATATTTTTTTTTGCAAAATTCAATTTTTTTCCATATGGCAGATTTAGAAGAAAAATCAATTTCCAACTCAAAAATTTTGTTTTCTTCCGGAGATTTTTAAAATTTTATTGTTAAGCCAGGTGCTATGAAGCAAAAGAACACAACTGTATCAAACTTCCTGTCACGAATTAGGGGTTGAAAGGTATTAAAAAAGTACGCGTAAGGATATGAAGAGACAGCTAAGTTTTAAAATAAATTTTAACTAATGATTAAAACCTTAAAATATACTTTTTCTGTAACCTTTTGAATATAATAACAGAAAAACAAATCATTTGAAAATAATTCTCTTCTCAAACTTTGGCAATCATGATTTAATGGTGAACCCTCTGTTTTAGTGACGTTTTGAATTTGTATTAAGTCTTTTGCTTTTATTCTTTTGTCAAAAGCATTTTCCTATCAAAAGTTGAGCCCCCCAAATCGAAAATGTGTAACAATTACATTTGTAAAGTCACTGAGCAAAGCCAAAGATCAACGGAATAGACCTAATATTTGTTTTCTCTTTTGCAACAGATTCAATCCTGGTTGAGGTTTTAGAATATTTAATCAAAGAATTATCCGAAGGAGAATTAGAAACATTTGTTCATCTGATCGACACTGATTTCAAGCCATCTCTCTACCTACATCAAAAGCGGTGCGACCATTTAAGGCAACAAAATTTACAATGGCAAGAAGTGAAATGTCAGCTATTAAAGATGGGAAAGAAAGACATTGTTGAGTTAATGGCGCTAGAAACTATTCTAACTGAAGGTGTTTTCTTTTTTACTTTTTAAAGATATTTCTTAAATGACTGGCATTGGGTATCTGGATTCTGCAATAAGCAGAAATATCTGTATTATTCAATATCAATTAAATTCACGAACATTGATTTAAAATAAATGCATATTGCTAAATCTTTATGGCATATAGTCATTCTAAGACTGATTTCTTATCAAATTTATTATACAATCGATACCGCAAATAATCAACGATTTAAGAAGTTTTCACTTTTCTCTTGAAACCCTATGTATTAATCGCAGCGAAAGACGATTGCAGTCGTTCTTTGTGTAGACGTTGAAAATAAAAAACACTGTCGGAATCGAATCGGATCCGGTGTAGTGTGGATGCAGTCTTCCTTAAAGAAATTAAATTTTGAAAGGGAGTAAATTTCACGGGAATTAAATTTCGCGAGTGCATTGCTCTTTTTTTAAATTTTTTCGGAACTAACTTACTTACACATGGTCCTTTCTTTCAAAAGATTTTGTTCAAGGGGAAGTTTTGGAATATTTGATCAAGAAATTATCTGAAGACGAAATCAAAGCATTTATCCAATTGATCAATCCTCATTTCAAACCACTTTTCTACCAACATCAAAAACGGTGCAATTATTTAAGACAACAGAAATTACGATGGGAAGAGATAAAATACCACCTTTTAAGGATGGGAAGAAAAGACTTGGTTGGTTTGATGGCATTAGAAACAAATATAAGTAAAGGTAACTTTTTAGTTTTTGAGGATATTGTCACAGTGCTGACCCAAAAAAGTTAGCACTGTGTAGTAGCTGTAACTGCTTCAAAACAGCAAACACAGTGTAATTCACATTGTTGGAAACTGAACAAATAAATATAAGTTTTACCATGAACGTCGATCATTTATTTTGAATATTTATACGAACGTAAAGTCTGCATTCTTAACTTTTCAGTTAGCTTAGTTTCCCAAGGGTGGCTTTGTTGCTTCACGTAGCGGGACGTTTCTGCCAGAAATTATTCATCTTCTTACGAGATTTCTGTTTCGCAGCCTCTTTTTCGATCCTTAAGTTTTTAAAGGTTCGCTGCAAACAAGCGGTTGATTTTTTTGCAGCACGGTAGAGAAGTGAATTCCTCATACAGGAAAAGTGGGTCGCATAACAGGATTTATGAAGCTTTTTGTGTTTTCTGTGAGTTTTTTTCGACATAACGTAAGTTCTTTAATTTTTCATTATTTTTCATGAATAAATGTCATTGTGAACTCACAGAGAATTCTGTTTACAAAATATAAATGAAATAAAACAAAAGAAGCTATCCTATTGAGCTTTCTTTGATAACATGTTTTCTATGCATATCTTGTTCTTATAATGACACTAGTAAATAATAAACCTAAGTATATGTATTATGTAAAAAAAGAAGTTAATGGTATGCTTCTGACGATAAAGTATTGCTCCACAACTACTTTCAAAAACAGAAAACCCGATCACCTTTTCGTTAGTATTTAAGATAATTGACTTTATTGTTTACATTGTAATGAAAGTAACTATATCCACTTAGCTTAACCATTTATTCATTCAAAAAATGATCAAAAACAGTCACACCGAAAAGCTCAGGTTTTGTTGAACTAAAATTTGTTGTTGCGTTCTACAAGTAATAGTTTATACTATGACACACGGAGTGAGATCGTCATTCACGTAGTTCACGTTCTAGGATTTCCAGCAAACTGTCAATATGTTACAGCTTTTTGAGCTTAGGCCTGTTATTTTCGCATTTCAAGGATTTAGCTTGAAAGCTGTAGCTTGCAGCGGGGGCATTTTTAGCTTTAGCTACATGCTAGTTAAACATTTTTGTTGGTTACTTGGTATAGCTGACTCGTCCTATAGATTCATGTATTTTCTTTAACAAATTTCTTTCATCAGGCTTAATTGTGAACGCGGTTTTGGAAAGTTTAACCAAAAAGTTATCTGAAGAAGAACTGGAAACGTTTGTTCCATTGATCGATCCTGGCTTTGAGCCATTCTTCTACCTGCATCAAAAACGATGCAACTATTTACGACAACAGAAATTAAAATGGGAAGACGTAAAGTGCCAGCTATTGAAAATGGAAAGAGAAGATTTGGTTGTTAATATTGTATCAAAAACAAACATTTCAAAAGGTAATAGTTTTGTTAGTATGCGACCATGTTCATCGATGATTACTTTTAAAAAAATTCGTCGTAAAGAAACAGCTTACTTACATTCGGCAGCAAAGTCGAACAGTTGCCAAGTCGTTTGATTCAATATAGGATGATACATATATAACTACAGAATAGAAAGGAGATACAATTAATCTCACGATACGGTATCAGTTTAGTGATTTCCTAACAGTTGCCATCTATAGTTGTCATCGGCATTAAAATGGTTCACTAAATTTGAAAATTAATAATCTTTACATCATTTTCAGACAGTTTAACACTTTGACTGCGGATAACGAGAATTTTAGTTATTTTAGGGTCAAAATACCTAACCAAACAGCCAACTTCTAGACGGCATCTACAGTGAATTTTCTATCGATTGATATCCTCATATATATATATTTCGAAGTAGCTTTGGCTAGGTAAAGCTTTGGCCAGGCAAGGCTCGTTAAAATTTTTCAAGATGCAATTTTGTGATTCTTGAAAGCATCCCCGCAGTCAACGTGTTAAACACTTCCTTGCCGGGAATTTTCAACATCTTGCGAATTGTTGGAGACTATTTCTTGGTTGAGGATTCTCCAAGGTTCGTAGGCCGTGGAGCTCCTCGATCCCTAAGAGGGCTCAAGACTGTAAAAAATTTTCACAATTCGGTGACAAATATAGTTGTCGTTGGCACTTCTCAAGTTGCTCATTTTGGATTGTTTTTCCAGGTTTGAAAAAGACGGTGAAAGACCTCAAGAAAAATATACAAGAGGAATACCTTCAAACCTCATATTGCAAGCCCTTGTTAGGTCCCCGAGGTGATATTATGTTTCATGAAAAGAAATTTACAGATCTTTTTGTTGATCTGGCAATGATTAACAACGAAGACGTTTACGAGATGGATCTAACATCGGATCGACAGTATCATGTGAATTATCTTGAAACCCAAAAGGAATTCATTTCATGTAACGACATTGCATCTATGAGGGAACGCTGTATCTTTAAACGAGGTTTTGCTGGAATAGGTAAAACCATGCTGGTAAGAAAGCTGGTTTCTGAATGTGAAGAGCGACTTTTCAGTGGTGAAAATGGAGGTACTAGAACTCACTTATTACTTCCTATTTTTTTTCGTGAATTAAACATGTTAAATGTGGAATCAAACGAGGGACTTGATGATATACTTGCAAAACTGTTTCTTGGGATTCCTAATCTTAACACTTTACATAAAAACGATGTCAATGTGTTGATAGTCATCGACGGTATTGATAACTGCGAGATATCACATCGATAAGGGATGTAAGTAATCACACACCGATAGTAAGGATCTTTAAGCAGCTTTTCAATCCTCGCTTCATGAAGAAAATCAGATGTATGGTGATTGGGAGACCTCATGTCGTTAATTTTCTTGTTGAGTTTTACAAGCAAAAGTTTCAGCGACCAGAAAAATCGTGCAAATCTGCGGTTTTAATGAAATAAGCGTAGAAAACTATTTAAACAAACAATTTGATAACTCTGACGAGGACTCTATTATGGTGCTTGAAAAAATCAAAAGTTCACAAGTAACAAAAGATTTGAGTACGATACCGTTGTATTTGGAAGTGCTTGTCAATATTTTTAAAGATAACCCTTTTGCCACTACACCTCCTTTAACAGCTACAGAGTTGCTATTGTATAATGTTTCGATATTTCTAAGAAATCAAAAACCAGGTGAAAGGTTAAGTTTGGGACAGTTTATTGAAACATACAGTGAAGAATTAGTCAAATTCATCCGGGAGATTTCAAAATTTTCCTATGAAACATTGATTAATAACAAAATTATATTTGAATCTGATGAAAGGGACATTTTAGAACAGCTAGTAAAATTGGGTCTTCTATTAAAATCATCTAGAGGTGAATCTGCTATCACGACTTATCAGTTTCTTCATTTGACATTTCAAGAGCTGTTTGCATCATTTCACATTTTATTTGATGAAAGTTTCATAATTTTTTATGTGTATGTATTTATTTATTTCGTCATCAAGAAATATATATAAAGAATGATATGTTTTTAATACTATTTACAGAAAAATAGAAAATATATAGACAGGAGCTGTAGAAGACTAAAAAGTCTTATCACCAGCCCCATAACGTTACGAAAACCTTATACGAAACAGAAACCTGTTCTAAGGGAAACAATAGTAATTGCAGCTGAAATTCAAGGAATCAGTTGTGGAAATTATGGAAAGGCGAAAGACTATGTCTTGTTTTCTCTTCTTCGACTTCCAGAGATAAAGGAAAATTTCCGTCGAGATATAATGAAAGAATTAAGAAACGACTTGATTTTATGACATAAACATTTATACCCGTCGAGTGAACCCGTCCTGAATGATGCACTATTTGAGAATCAATCTCACGAAGGTTTATTCTGTGGCGTGTTGAAAGGACAATCAATGGGTATTTCTAAAAGTGGAGCATTTGATAAAAGAGTGAGAATCAGGCTCTTTTTTTCAATAAATTTACTCATACAGGATGATCCGGATGCTCGATTTCATAACGGAAATATATTCATTCCCGAAGATTTGGAAATCACGGATCAAAATTCAATGGTTCAATATATGCGCCGATCCACTAGTCTTTCATTCATATTAAATGGAGATATTGACAAGGATGATTTTGAAAGAATCAAACAGCTATTACAAAAACTCATATATCGTAATGTTTTGAAGAATATCAGCGTTCAATGTTTTTCTGGAGTCATTCAATTAATTTTTCCATTCCTCACCATGATCTCTGACCTTTCGATTAGATACTTATCATTATCTGACACTGAAATCTACTTTTTATCTCAACAACTACCACGTTCCAAAAGCTTACGTAGAATCACGCTTTATGCTTGTTCATTAACGGATGAAATGTTTCTTCCACTGTTGGATTCACTTATTCATGTGGAGAGTGTTGATGTTAGTGAAAATAAACTGACCCAATTATCTTTATACAGATTGTTGAAACGCTTGACTCTTACCACACCAATACAAGTAATCAACTTTGGATCTAATAATTTTGTGAATGAATATTTTGATGAGATCGATCCGTTACAAATAAACTACCGTGCAACATTTCGTAGGTTGGACCTCGCATCAATGTTTGATTCTCCACCTCTGGAAAACTTATATCAAGTTTTACCGATAGTGCTAACAATTGCAGAGGAGGTTTTGATAAATTCAGAAGATAAATTACTATTACAAGATACAATCAGAGAGCTAGAAAATGGAAATATCAAATCGAAATTAGCAAAGGTGATATTATCTGTTAAAGGTGGTCCGATGTAAGGTCAGGGAGCTAGAAAGTAGTAATACAAAATTGGAATTAGCAAAGGCGAAATTATCTATCAAGTATCCATAAACGAAACATGTTATTCGATTATTTCACATATGATTATTTCATTAGAAGTGTACAATTTTGCAAATAAGGAACTTTTTTTTCAAGATGTGCCTGGATGTTTGTAGTCTTTCCGAGATACTGTTTCGGTATTTTGCTCTACCTATGGTCTTTTAATCTTCTTCAAAAGTCAGAAAGTTGAAAGACTAGAAACTATAAATAAAGAAAATCTATTGTTTCATATGGTTAACGCTGATTGGTTAGTATTGCGAAATATTGCAAAGTGGTAGCTTTATTTCCTATTTTCGCAATTATTATTTTGTTATATTAATAATAGACCCTGTCGAAGTTAGCTTAGCCATCTTGTTTGGGGGTGCAAATTGAACTTTGGACACAATTAAATTCAAATTTTATCAATTTCAATCACGTGTTTATATTCCTAAATTAAATGGTATATATAATGTTAAGTACAGTGTGTCCAAAAAAAGAGGCTCCAAGTTTTAAATGTCTATAACTTTTGATCTGCACACAATTTTTATATAACTTTATGTGACTTGATAAAGTTTAACTTTAAAACGCTATAACTCAGCGAGTATTTATCCAAATTCAATAAATGATATATCAAAATTTAAGTTAGTATTTTGTTTTTCAAGCACACATAAATTTGTTTAATTTTGATAAAAGTTCAATACCACAGTACTCTTTCAAATTTGTATTTTTTTGGGTCACCTGGTAGCTACTGAGCATGCTTCGTATTTCACGATTTTGATATACTGGGTGTTAGACGTCTGCTCATAGACCAGGTGTAGGGCAAAAAAGCCTGAAGCGGTGTAGCAGGTAGAATAGAATGTTTGTTTGTATTAGTATGAAATTTTGAAATACTCGAATAAAACAGAGGCATAACAAAATTACTCCCTAATTTTAGTAGACTGTACTCATAACTAAAAATATTTTGAATTTATTCACGGATAAATTGTTGAAAACACACAATCTGTCTTATTTCTCATGTATATTTTTATTTTATAGATAAAAAAATTACATTTATATTGTACTTATTTTAACCCTTTAAACGCCAGAACAAATAATATTTTGGAAAAAAGATACTTCATTAGTTTCGCACATATGTCTCACCCCGCGAGGTATGAAAAGAAAGAGTCTCACCCAAACTAAGCCATTTTCAACTTAAAAAGTTGTTTTCTATCAGAAAAAGTGAAATGTGAGTTATCAAAGTATGGTGATTTAGAAGTCCAGTAGCAAGTGGGAGTTAAAAGATGAATGGGTTGGTTAGGAACTAAATTTGATAAAAATGTATGCCTTAAAAGTTAATCAAGAAAAAAAGTCTTACTGGATCAGTTGTATGCACCAAAATGTGTGTCTGCAGAGCATTTCAAGTTGGGTCGTATAAGGTTTCTACACAGAAACAAAAAAGTCAACCTTTTTTCACGCTCTTAAAACTGAAAATCAACTATACCGCTACACAGCTCTCAAAAAACTATACAGAAGACATCTGAACGACTAATTACTAATTCCTTATCGTTTAGGTGTGAAATGGGTTTAAACATTTTCCGGAGCTCATTTTTTCATCTTTTTTGCTCGTTAGCTTCATAAAACTGAAATTGGTAAAATTACTGTGTCCAGTAAAAGGAATCTGATTCAGGTCATCTAAAAGAACATTCCTAGCTACCTTTAACATCCTTACCAAATTTGCAAGTAAATGGCATTTTTTCTCCCAATAGCTACTGGACTATAGGTCTTTATATGGTATTAGGTGGTCCATATATGGTATTAGAGGTATGAGGATTAGAGTTTTATTTGAATAAGTAACTAAAATTTTATTAATTTTTTGTACTTTTGTCTCGAGATTGGATTCCAATTTCGATTCGGATTTCGATTCGGATTTCGATTCCGATTTCGATTCAGATTTCGATTTCGATTCGTATTTCGATTCCGATTTCGTATTGTAGTTATTATTGGTACTACTTATCAAAGTTTATGCATAAAGATAATAAAGAAGCTTTTGTTTGAGGTTATCCAAAGATTTTTACACAACGTCGAGATTTTCTTTTGTAAGCTCTTGTTTTGATGCTGTTTTTGATTCAATAAATTTATCAGATGAAAGTGCAAATACGTCACAATTCCTTTTTTTTTTGTCAAATTATTGAGCAATAAAAATTTCGATTGATGTGCACCTCTAATTTGGTTGTTGGGAATGTCGCTTTCTAGAATATCACACAAGTTTACATTTAGTTCCGCTTCATCCCTGACCCACACTATTAACAAACATTTTTGATCTATTCAAAAAGAATTTAATGCGGCTACAATTCTAGATAGGACACCTATCCTGTTTTATATTCGAGCGCAGCCATGATACGCATAAGTGATGCGCTTACGTTAGATGCGCTGCCGTGATTTCATTAAACATGCATCCCGTATTGTCGCGCCCATACAGGATTCAAAAAAAGTGCCAAGCGTGTGCCGTATGCATGTCGGCCCGCAAGCCAGAGGGCTAAGTTTTCTAGCTACTACAATTCAAGTACTACACAATTTCTAGTCTGTACCAGACAATCGCACCGGCATGAAAAATTGCGGTTTCCCTTTGGTACATCTACATTTCCCTCTTACAAGGAAATATAAAATAAGTAATAAAAGTATACGGAATGTGGCTGTTAATGCGCTACTTCAAAGGTTCCGATTGACAGAATTATTTTCTGATAGGAAAAAGTAACTTTTGAAGCATCTTCAGGTAAATCATATATTTAAAGAAAAACTTTCCTTCCCGTTGGGAGTTACTTAAAAAATGTGTTGTTTTTGGAACTACTCGTAACGCAGCCATAAATTCCATGAAAATATTGAAGCCGTGTTCGAGTTGCAAAGCGCCGAGTTTAGAACCAAGAGGTCGCGAGGTCGAAGCAGATTATTATTCACATCAACCAAGTGATTATAAAGTGATCTTCACCCAGCTAGCATATTTATTATGTTTTTAAATGAGCGACTTTGAATAACCTTGAAGTCAGTAGCTGAGTCTTTGTATTTTCCTTGTCCATTCGTTTTTACGGCATGATTCATTGCTAGTACCGCGGAGGTCTGAGGTTTTCCTAAGGCGCTTGCAACGAAAAATCTTTAAACTGCTTTTTCTTAAATGCTTCTTTTGGACCTTCTGTCAAAGATAACTCTTGAAAGAATTGTTAAACTTAGATCAAACTTTCAATGAGTTGAGTCCTGGCAATGTTAGATGTGCTGTGAACTAAAAACATTTGAATAAAATTGAATAAATATTGCAGAATTGAGTGACGAATAATTAATGAAATGCTGTATCAAATTAACCGTTTAGAAATTCTATAAAAGTTTTGAAAAGTTTTATCCTTTCAAAACTGGCTCAATGCGTTTTAATGGAACCTCAATTTATTTCATTTAATCTTTAAAGAAATAAGTATTTTACCTGCCAACCTTAAGTCGACCGAGGGGTTAATTACTCAAAAAAGAGCGTACGAGATTTTTTGATTTTGCTTGTGATTTTTTAATTTTTATGTGACTTTTTAGTGACTTTTTGATTTTTTTGGTGATTTTTTGATTTTTTTGTGACTTTTTGATTTTTTTGTGACTTTTTTAGCTTTTTTTGTGACTTTTTGATTTTTTTATGACTTTTTTGTGATTTTTCTCAAAGGTGTACGTGATTTTTTTAAGTAATTAACCCCTCGAAGTCGACGATATCCATTTCCAAGTTTTGGGTCCAAAGTTGTCCAAGTTTTATGTATTTTTTTTGTACCTTTTTTTTGTGCATATCAATTTTCGCACATAACCCTTTCCGCGTAGTTTCTAAAATTATGTTTGCGCGCAAATTAATTTTTTTCTCCACAAATTCGCGAAAGTTAGTACGAATAAGAAACTACAATCCATCTTTACTAAGTTTGATTAGCACATCCCGTCTCGTTTATAAAAAAGATTAATTCAATAATTTCGGGCTTTCTAACAACGTGACAATAACTGCAGATGATTTCAATTTGACAGATACGAGTTCGTTGTCAAGACAGAATTATATTCTCAAAAAACGGTACACAGCGTGAAATTCTACCAAATATAATTCCATAATATTACCGTATATGGATTAGTTTCTTCCATATATGGGAGATATTAGTCAATATAGGGTAATACACTGGACCCGTATTCGGACGTTTTTCACACTGTGATGCGAGCATGCTAAATAATAATCTCGGGACAAGTCAACCTCGTCCCTTGGGGTCTTCCTCTTGCTTTTTGATATGCTGAGGTTAGGTTAAAAGTAAGTCAAGAAACGGAATGATTTACAGTCAAACCCTCTTAGAAAAATTTCTATAAAGCGGACAACCTTTAAGCGGACACCCTATAGGACGGATAATAAGTCAAGGAACGGAATGATTTACAGTCAAACTCTCTTAGAAAAATTTCTATAAAGCGGACAACCTTTAAGCGGACACCCTATAGGACGGATAATAAGTCAAGGAACGGA
>JAUBWS010113296.1:6585-18724 GCA_032270445.1 Darlingtonia californica
GTTATCTCTTCTAATGATATACCATATATGCAGGATACATCATTCTGGAAACAGGACCAATGGTAGAGTTATCTCTTGGCAAAGGTCGCGGCAGTTTATTCTTAAACGAAAACTAATATCGCAAAATGTTGGGTTTTTAATGTTGTTTAGAATTTAGAATAAAAACCTTGATAAGGACATTTGAGGCTCAAATTGAGCAAAAAAATAAGAATATTGAAGCTGAGAAAAAATTACTTGGTTCTTATAAAAAAGAGTATAGGTGGGAAGAGGCGCCAATCCGAGCGAGATAGTGATTGTGATTTGGTGATTTGTTGACTTTTTTGTGAGTTTCTGGTTTTTTTCGTGATTTTTTGATTTTTCCCGTCATTTTTTTGCGTTTTGTTTGTGATTTTTTTCTAGACTACCAGAATTTTACCCCTCGTAAGCAAAAACACAAGAACTATATTCAGTGCACGCTGTAGTGGTTTTTTGTCTTTTGGCCCTTGCCTGGTTTTGATGGGGGAGGACGGGCAATTTGCTAACAGGGCGTGAGATCTTGGGCTATGGCCTGGACAATCAGCCTTAAAACTGCAACTGCGTGAAAAGAAAATGTTTAGTAGAAGCGAAAAAGAATAAAAATCAGGTAACTGCGTCTCCATTTAAGTGACCGCGCGGCCTTTGAATGACGTCGTTCGCTCGTGTTTTCTGTTTCATTTTTCTTTCATACTATATATTTTTCTACGAAAGAAACAACAAAATATATTTTCATTTTTAAGCAAAGATTTTTTTCAATCAAAGTTTATGCACACAGCTGCTTCTGTAAATATGTCACGTGATATATGTGAAATTAAAAATGTCATACGTAATATAACATGTTATTTATAGATTTCTATTTTTAGCCCTTTTGTTCTATTTTTAGTAACATCTTCTTTCTTTCTATTAGTTCTATTTTTGCACTATTTTATTTTCTTATATGTTTAAATATAAAACAAAACTGTCATAAAAGTTAAACAGGTTAAAAGGCGGGCATAGTATGTAGAGAGAGCTGAACAACCAAACAATAATCTATATTCAAAAACAGAAGTGGTGAATAAGGCAAAATCGGAGTATAGCCGTATAGATATTTTACAATGTAAAGATTTTGGGTGGTCTTGAGTGACGAAGGTATTCTAAAAATTTGAAATCGTTGGCAAAAAACCCTTGACATTCTTTTCCTTGAGTTCCAATAATTTCTCTCATAAATGCTTTCTCAACAAAATGAAAAACCCTTCTTCTACAAACGATTACGCAAGCGAAACTCCATATTTTTATTTGTTAGTAATTCTCTTGACTCACAAAACTTTGGGGAGGCGCAACATCTGCGGCCACCTACTCAAAATGGCCATGAGATGACTGTATTTTAGTGACTAAGACCTGAGACAGTTCTCTCAGTGCTCTTCTTTAAAGAGGCACAAATTTCCGAAATGAGGACCTTTAAATAGTAGAGTGCATTTCTAGTAAATGTTTTACCTTCGACAAAATACACATTTTTTTTTTTACGTGGTGTGCAAAATAGTTTTTTGATCATTTCAGAAGCATCCAACGAGCCCAAAATACAAAATATCAGTTCTTTTTTTCCAGGAAGATTAATTTGATAAGGAATCTAGCCAAAGCCAAATGGTCTCAGAACACCTCGAAAAATCTAGGAAACTAACATTTTTCTCCAAAAAAATAAAAATCAAGGAGCTCAAAACACAAAATATGTTCTTTTCATCCAGGAAATCTAAAAAAGCATCAGACAGGCATCAAATCGTATCGTATTCTCCAGGAGACTAGAATTTTAGATCAATTACATAAAAATATAGGAGCCCAAAACACAAATTATCTGTTCTTTTTTTTCCAAAAAAGCATCAGAAATCTGACAGGCATCAAATGCTCTAAGAACACATCCATATTTTCCAGGAAGTTGAAATTTTCGGCTGAACACATCAAATTTTCCAGCAGGGCAGTTTTCAAACATTCTCCGAACTCATGTAAATTTCTAGGAAAAACATGCCTTCCGAACATATATTTGGCAAAAGTGCTTCGTTGGCTGTTTCGTCATTTGATTGACGGTTTTAGATCCTTACAGTGCATCTTGCAAACACGAAAAACACAGACACTTAGAAGTTGGTTGTATCAAATAATCTACAATGGCGTAACTGAAGGGGTGCGTTAGGTGCATCATCGAATATAAATACAGTACACTCCTGATAACTTGAACCTCCAAGGGACCAAGGAAAACTTTTCGACTTAGCGAATGTTCGAGTTATCGAGGGACTTTTAATAAGAGGTACTGCGTCAAGGGGCTGATCAAATGATTCGAGTTAATGAAAGTTCGAGTTATCGGAATTCTACTGTATATACACTACTTCCCGATAGTAACAACAGGGTTATTTTCTGAGAGTGCTTTCTTTGATTACTGTGCGACCAAGCCTCAGATCTAAACATAATCAGAGGGGCACTTGTTGTCATCTAATTGGATTAATGACATTAGTGTTTTGATAATAATTAAGAACAGAGTGAGTTCTGTAAAAAACTGTTATCAAAATTCTAACTTATAGCGTCTTGTATTTCTAAGTTAGGATAAAGTTTTTTACATCATTTGGTAGGAAATTTATCAAGCTTTTTAGGTATAGGAAATGAGCTATGCTAAGTTATTTTGTTATGGGGAGAAAAAGGCGATTTTTTTGTGATCAGTGGTGGAGTAAAATTTTTGATGGTCAGTTAGCACATACGTAAAAAAGAAACTCATTAAAACAACTAATATTAAAATATGGTATAGGTTTTGCGTACTTTTATTACCACATGAATGAGCTGTTTAATTGACAACTGATTAATCCAATGCAGCGATGCAGCTTTTATTGCCTTTTTATCGACTGAAATCTTAACTTTAATGATCGAGAATAAAGTAAATAAATGTAAGCTATTAAAGGAGTGCTAACTGACCATTAAAAATCAACGCTCTACAGAACACAAGAAATTCGCGTTTTTCTCCCCAACAAAATATTTTACCAAAGCTTATTTTATATTAAAAAAGCTTGATAAATTTCCTATCGAATGATGTAAAAAAATTATCCTAACTGAAAATTACAAGACCCTATACTAAATTAAAAAACTGATAACAGTCTTTTTGACTCACACTGTATTGACGGTAAGCTAAAGTCATATTACATTTAATTGATGCTATAAATAGCTTTTACCATTGTTCATGTTAACGTCGTGTTTGCGTTTTGACAAAGTTTGACGTCACAAATGCGTACTACTTTCATACACCCTGGGCAGCAATTTTCTTTATCATTTTAATATCTCACCTTTTATTTATAATTGGTCATAAGATCTAATAATTGGATCTGTAAAGTTATATTTGCATAGTCGTCACCGACTAGTAATAGCTTTCGAGCTTTGACTCTTTGTTTTTGCCCCCCCCCCCCCTGTTTTGAGGAAAGATGAAAATTTACCTGCTGAAACTTTGCATCTCAAGTTGAATTTAAAATTCCCTTGAGCTATATAGTTAACTTCACATTTCACGCTTTATCTCTAATGTTTTTGCAAAAAGGATAAGTATAGATTTCAATGGTTGATTTCCTTTCGCCTCGAGGGAAACGTTTTCCTCAGAAAGATATTGACCGTTCAATTTTTTCTCGGAATTTCAAATTTAACGACCATAACTTAAGAAAGCTTTTTACCGTTGAAAATTCAAGGCATCTGTAAATATAAATTTTTTGGAAATTCGATGAGCAGGGACTGTACAGGGATCTGTGGGATTATAAAAAGTTCAAGTTCTATAGCTGTGAGACATTAGCCTGAAATAAGTTGGTGAAGAAGAATAACTTTTATAAAAGGACGTCAGAAGGAATTAGAAACATGTTATAACAAGAGCTTGTCCCGACTTGGAATCTTCACACTGCAATTTCCTCTTTTGAAAAGGAAAAAAAGAAGACAAATAATATTTTTGGCAACCAAAATCCGATCGTAAAGTGTTTTTTTTTTTTTGCTAAAGGGACCGGAGAAAAAGTTCTACAATGAAAGTTCGAGTTAACTTGAGATAACAGACGCTGAATTTAGCTTTTCTATTTTGGATTTCCTGTCAACCTGGAGGGATGGAGAATTATTTACTTTGTTTCATAGTTTTTATCATGAGTTAACTAAAGATGATATGTTGCAAGGGTAAATTCGAAACCTACTGATCTTTTTACGAATTGACGTAAAGATGGGCTATTTTTGGAAAAGCTTTCTGTCGCTATGTAATACAAGATTTAGTATTTTGCTTTGACAACCGTTGACGTAATAGATTTCAGATAACTCTACAAAGTTAAAGTCCAATACGACTCTGATATCTTATGAGAATTGTAAATTTTTCCTGCTAACTTTAAAATAAAAATCCCTCACTCTATTACAAAGGGCTGTAGTGAAACTTGAGAAGACAGCTCCACCTGCGATCATATAGGCGAAAGGATACTTTTAGTTGGTTAAAGGATAAAGTTTTACAAATTCTCATAGTTTGTGCAAAAAATTGTAGAAGAGCTTAGAGAACTCGAGACTTTTCATAATGGTACAATTTAACACCAGATTCTCCTCACGGCGGAAAATTTTTGCCGTTTGTGGGAGGGTCTGGTACAGACTAACAATTTAGATGAGATTGAAGGATATCTCTGCAAAGGTAAAGTTCGACAGGACCTTCCACAACAGTAAGACACTAGATGACGAAAAATCTCTATAAAGGCAAAGTTCGATAGTATATTTCATAATATTTCACTTAAGCGCAGCGTGCCGGGGCGTGACCAGTCCCTTGCTAGCCTTAATTAATAATAAAAGTTGATTTCTGGTTGAAAATTCAAACATTTTTGGAAATGACTTATTCCACTTTTGAAAAATTTCACAGTGATTACCTATAGGCGACATATAATTTGAAGTAGACATCAGTTATCTGTCATAATGATGCTAATTATAGTTTATCAATTAACTACTTCATGATTCACTTTCATTTTTGTATGACGCAGGCTATGTTATCTCCCTATCAAAAGATACTATGTAAGTTATACGCCTGTTAACTCTATTTATCAAAACTTTCGTTTTCAGTAGGCTGTAAACATATCATACCATCACCATGTAGCCGTACAATTGAAATTGTACCGACCAGATCATCAGAAGGGATTTAACAAAAACATTTTAGCTACCTGGTTTTTTTTTCTCAATGTACCGTTTTCCAACTTTTCTCTTGATTATTTTGATGTTGTTTTACAATATTTTGTATTTCACTTTACGCATTTTCTCTGCAGTAAGAACCAAATTGTAAATGTTTTATTATTTTCATTATTACTCCAAAGAACTTTCAGTACTGAAATCTAATATCCCCCAAACGAAAAAAAAAAACTTTCAGTAAAACACAACTGAGAGACTTTTCGTAGGAAATTACTATAAATACCTATAAAACTTAACTACAACTTTACCTACCATTAGTCAAAAATTTACTTACCACAAACATGCGCAGTCGACATTGGTAAATGATGAATGGAAGAAACGTTCAGCACCATACTATACTAGTCCCTAAAATTCGCAAATTTTCAGTTCTAAAGATTAGTAAACTTTGTCAATTAAAAAATCGACGAGTAATGGAAATACAGTTTACTCTATAAGTGGACACTGAAAAGACCATAAGCTAAAATATACAGGAAAGGAATAAAATAGCGAATATCCTAGTATTTTGTAGAATTTCTGCTTTGAAAGGGCGAAAACTAGCAATCCAACTTAGCGAATATTGATTATATCCGTTTGTATGAAAGCCCCACATATCCAGAGTCCTTGTTATCCTTGGTCCGCTATAAAAAGAACAGAATGGGATATGATTTAGATTCAAAAAAAGTTTTATGATTTTCTATTAGGAAATCACAGCTATGCTAAACTTAATCAACTCGCCCACTAAAAATTTCAAAGCGTTGATTGCACAAATTCGTAGAATCGTAAAACGAAAATTAAATTGACATGGGTATACCAATTGAAGGACAGAATGGAAAGAGTTTCCCTCTTACACGTTTTTTCTTTATAAGAAACCTGTTTATAAGAAACTAGAGGCTGGAGATTCGAAAAAGTTGAGAAACAACATTCTTCCTAAGCTTTTATGAACCATCGTGAGTTTGATGCACTAATCTTCTCAACCATTTTGGAAAGATCGAATGTCAACTTCATTTATTCAAATCATCATGACTATTGGATTGCCAGGAAGGTATTTTGCCTTTCATTTTAATAAGGTAATTCCAATTTGTATTACCCAATGTAAATTTTAAAAACCGAGTAAGAAACTTTCAGTACTGAAAACACAAAAAATTTAATAAAACATTAAGTACTATGGCCTTTCACTAGTTTTTTATAAAAAAACACGTGTATTTTCCTATTTCATGCCGTTGAAAATATGTCAGATAATAATTAAAACAAAAAAATGACCAATTTCAAGCGACATAAAAACGAGGCTGATATATAGAAAAAATACTTTGGTTTCACAAAGGTATAACTAAAACATTTAACCAACAAACGAATGTAAATATTTCTTAATATACATAAAAATTCATCAATCTTACAATATATGGGAAAATAAAGTAATTACAAACTTTAACCAAAATATGTCGCTATAAATAAAAAGAAGCCCTGCTAGCACAAGACGTCGTTTCAGCGCTGTTCAACGGTCGCACAACACAACAACAACAACGCCGAAACAGTGGTCTTGTGCTTGCTGGAAAACAGATCATTGATTCCCGCACAAGACGTCGGTTCAAATGACCAAGCGTCGTCAACAATGGTCTAAGCAAGAGGCTGTTTAAAGTAGCCAGGTGTCACTGAAGCTCTCTGTAACAAAGTCGACAATGTAACATGATTTAAATCAAAAAGATCGAGACAAATGTTTGTCTTGATTACTCAAACCAGAGACGCTTGTACCAAATAAAAACGAAGCGTTCAACATAATGACACAAACATATTCATTCTTAAAAGAACAGAACATTAAAAATCAATAGCTAACTTAAAATGCTATGGGCGCGTGATTCATATCGGATTCGTTTCTTAAGAAATCTCTATAAAGTGGTTATCACCCTCCAGGGATTTTCTTATAAAATACAGGTGTATAACAGAAGGCTTAAAAACTGGCTAACTGTCCACTATATGTGTTCGCTGAAGAGTTCTATGAGTTCCCTCCTGAGTTCTTAGTTCAGCACGTGTCCAAAAGGTGTTTTGTGTAAAAAGAGATATGAAGTTCGACGGAGCTTTTCGTACAAGTAGGAGTACTTAATAAATTTCAAAATTATTGTATAGAATCTTGATCTCAGGAACCGCTCCCTTGTACATGGGTCACGGAGCTCCGGGGTTTCTTCTACCCAGGTGCCCAGGATGGTTAAAACTATTCTCACCCATTTTCACTTTATTGGACAAAAGGTATCAAATGGTTTAGCTAGGGAAATTCTACATGATGTAAACATCTTTGACAGAAGTTGTAAGATAGGTCTAGAAATAATGTTCACCGGATAATTAGCCTGTAAAATGTTCATGTGAGCTTATAAGAGATCGCGACAAATACCCAGTCGGCGAAATACATTCTAAATAGAAATTCTGGCAGGGTTCGAAAAATTGTCTGCAAAATAAATTTGAAAAATAAGCCTAAACTATACAAGATCCAAATCTCTATACTTTGATAAACCTCCTTTGCGACGTTTATATCTACGAGCAAAGATCTTTCTAATTTCATCTAAAATGAAGACTGACGAAGCCAGCGCCAGTAATGTCAAAATGTCTAAAAAGCCCAATGCTTCTGTTTGAAATATAGCTTGGAGTGGTGGAAAGTAAACCACTAGACTCTGTCCCACTAACGATCCAAACACAGCATAGATGAACATTTTGTTTGTGAAGAAACCAATTTGAAAAATGGACTTTATCTATGAGAAAGAATAAAAATGTTCTACATTGCAAACCGTCTGTAACGTGCCAATCTGAATGAAACTGCAGCGACTGCAATTTGATAGATTCGTCGAACTGTGGACTGTCGTGAGTCTTGCGATATAGACCAACCCGCTGCAACCCAGCTTGTGTCTCAAACAGGTTGTAGAAACATTCACTTTGGCGGTGTAAATGAGGGATCACCACAGACTCCAATCTCGCCTCAGTCCACAGTTTAGTAGCTTTGTCATTCCATGCTTAATGCGCTTTCAATCGTGTAGGCAATAATTGCACACAACACTTAGAATCATGAGAATCAACACTCATATTGTAGAGTCATGAGAATTTCCCGAACATTTTTTATCAATTATACACCTTTGCCGAAATTAAGTTTAGTAAGTCAGGCCTCGTTTCAACTCAAATATAGTCAAATATAGACAACTGACTATCAATTAAAATTATCCAGAGTAGATAATCATAATGATACAATTGGGAGTTTGTTGTCAAGACAAAATTGATTTAAAAACAATAGCAGACTTGAAATCAAAAATCTCGGGAAAGGTCTATTGACGATTAATGACCCTGGTTCGCCTTTTCAGCTTTCTCTGAAGATCCTATTTTTCCTGGAAACACCTGGAGGGAGCCTTTTGGAATTAACATTGAACAGCAATTATATCAATCAATCAGTCAATACTAAAAGCAATGTACTCAGTGCCTTGAAGAGTTGGTCTCGGATCCAAACTCCTACCGTCAATTGGGGTGACTTGCACACACGTGAAGTAACTTAGACAGGAAAATATCTCACAACTTTTAGGGTAAAACTAAATATTTACACAAAAATATTAACCCTTCGTAGAACGACTGCTGAAACATTTTTGATAACTTTTGAACGGTTGCGAATTTTGCAATGAAATTTTGCCTCAGTGCACAAAACCTCATTAGACATCATTTAATAAATAATTTGTCATCATATTATGACGTCATCGCCATTGTCAGCTCGTCAACAAACAGGTGACAAACAATAGAATCATGTAATTGTCAATATCTCAGGTTACACGAGAACAATTGGCTTTAAACTTTGTACGGTGGTAGTAGACCATGACAAAAGAAACCAAGTAACGTAATTTTTAGTCTGGTCACATGATCGGTTGATAATTTACAGACCGGTCTGTATTTTAATAAAAAGGGTTATAACTTAAGAACCATAATAGCTACCAACTTGAAACTTAGTGTGGTGGTAGATATTTGTAAGGGCTACCACTTTGAAAAATTGTTACGCGAACAGCGTGTATTTTACAGACCGTAACCTTAAAAATTGATATGTAACACTTGGTCTGTAAAATACACGCTTGTCACGTGACATTTTTATACTTTGATTGTTCTTGTCAATATCTTGCATTGTTGAAAGTTTGAAGTCAAACTGATTTCTAGACCAAAGTTATTGAAAATCTTGGAAAAATGGAGTTTGGTATGCAAAATACAAGCTGGTCAAGTGATGAAAATAAAAATGGTACAAATCTTCCTCAATTCTGTAGGTTTATCACTGGTCCAAATTTCAAGTCAATAGCACTTGTAGTTCTTGAGATCTTAGGGGCCCCTCCTCCACGCTCTACCACGTAATAGAAAATTCGTTCTTCGTTCTACGAAGGGTTAACCCTTCTTCCCAGCAGAGATGAGCAAAGTTAAACAAATTTCCAAATTTATTTTTATTCCAGAAAAATGTTGTGTTTTATACTTGTGCAAGTCACCCCAGTTGACGGTTTTTTATGAAACTCTAGAATCTAATTGGAAAGGAGTTCGATGAAAACTAATCAGCAAAAATAAATGGTAAAAAATGCTCTTGGTCAAAACTTGGTCGCTTTTTTGGATAAGATAAAATTTCTTACCTGTGATCGGCAGCTCAACGCATTGAACATGTCGAAGAATACAAAACACGTGAATGTCATCGTTGTATCACGTGGTGTCACAATGTTGTCCGCCATCTTGAATATAAAACAAACAGTACAGAAAATGAAGTCACGAGGACCAGACAAGATTTTAGGTATACTGACTGAATAGCACGTTTTTCTTTTAAGAATATACTTTACAAGAATTTCGACACTACGACTGAGTCTGATTTTCTCAGAACCTCGGGACTAATGAAGTTCAAAATGAATGTATAAAAACCTCTTGTGGAGAACCACAAGACAGTTGAAGAAACAGTATACTCAACTGACAAGACCTAATAAGGCTGAAACGCGTCTCAAGTTCCTTAAAAACCATACCCCAAGCTAGGTTAGTAGTATGATTGAGCAACACTTGTAACTGATTGTATTATATATTATATACATTTTAACTGATAAAATGAACAGAGAAAACTTATACTAACCTCTCTCCAGAAGATGAATAGCGTGCCTAAAACAATTAAGGCTGCAGAAGAGACAACTTGCACGATGAGATAAGTATTGATCATGGGGCTTTTCACCTTACGAGGTTTCCGCTTCATAATTTCATCGTCAACTGGTTCTACACCAAGACTGATAAAATAATATTCAACATAAATGTAAAGAAACTAGTTAAAGCAAGTTATTAGCAAAATACCGTTGGCTTTACGTTTTTTTCATAATCACAACGTCTATGTATAAGATTATGATTGCTGAGAATTGAGTCTGGATTTTGCAAACGCTTTGGGAGAAACTATATGAATGCTTTAATAGGAAGTTAAGCCCATAATCACGGGGGTGGGGGGGGGGGTGTGAATAAGGTGATTAAGGCGTTTCAAGATACGGATAATTGAGCATAATCTAATAATTTAAACAAAAACAGTTGGACCTCATACCAAAAATATGCTTAGAAGAGGTAAGGCATTTTCATCTATAAAAATTTCCAGATTATGAGGGGAATACGCAATGTTTTCACGTAATTCCCCCGTAATTCAGATAGATAGTAAAATTACGGCATCTCTCGAATCCCCCTGAAGAAAATTGGTATGCAGGAATAATCAATTCCAGTTCTTGTTACATTTAATGTAGCAGTCGATTCATACCTTTGAGCTGGTGGTCCGTCCATGATAATGTTTATCCATAAAATTTGCATGGCATTCAAAGGATTAGGTAATTTCATAATTGTTGAAATCATAATCAAGGTAATGGCAGCAATGCTCCTATGCAAAGAACAACAAGGGATACAACACTTTTAAAATAATAACTAGAAGCTATTCTGCCACAACATGCGCTGTACATATAATATCATGCGTACAGGATAAAATGATATTTACCATTTCTGCGATTGGCAAGACGCTATAATTGACAAAGATGGGAAAGCCTTTTCAGAGCTGGGCAACTGCCCCTTTCAGAGGTGATGGTGGATTCATAGAACAAAATCGAGTGAATGTTCAGAGTATAGGAAAGTTCACTACATAAATGGGAAAACCTCTTGGCAAAATTAAAAACATGGCATGTTTTCTGGCTTCTTTGATACTGAAAGATCCCAGTCATGTAGATAAACTAGTACTCTGGTAGTGGTTCTTTTGTTTCGAAAGTTGCTAAGGTTCAAGTGTTATTGAACACGCTTATCAACACATGGACATGGCAGCGTAAGGCAGAAACATCATATGCATCGTTCTTTTAGATGACCAATATCACTGATAACTCAAATGACAAAAAAGTGATATCAAAACCAGTTTCCAAATTAACTTACGTGCTAAGTTGAAAGCGAACAAAATTCCTGATATTGTAGTAAATGCCTTTTCCTTCCGCTAAAGCAGACATGATCGTCCCAAAATCATCATCTGCTAATATCATATCAGCTGCTTCTTTGCTGACGTCAGTTCCAGATTTTCCCATGGCAATACCGATGTCAGCACATTTCAATGCAACAGCATCATTTACTCCATCACCTGTCATGCCAACAACATGTCCCAATTCTTGTAATGCCTACAAAAAAATTGAGGTAAATCTCAAATAAAAAAATTGTAAGGTGATCGTGATAAACCGAATAAACTATCTAAAAAGTCAAGGTTCTTTTCACAACCCAGCGGGCAAAATAATTAAAACCCATTGTCGAGGAGTGATTTCTTTGAAGCAGGCTGCGTGCCGTTCAAAAAGAAAACACTCCTCCACATGGGTTTTTCACGATTTTGCCCGCTGGGAAAGCTCTCCGATTAATGTTTATTAAACAAAAGTCTAATAAAGCTAAAATTAATGATCATGATAAAAAATCACCAGAATCTTCATATACT
>JAUBWS010113407.1:8323-19940 GCA_032270445.1 Darlingtonia californica
CCCCCCCCCCCCCCCCCCCCCCACTAAAATTCTAAATTTCCATATTTAAGTAATCTTAACTAACCTTTTAAAGTTTAGTATGTTAAAATTATTTATGTTTTACCTGGTGGTGGAGGTATTTGTTTCATTGATTCAGCAACATCACCATATTCTAAAAATAAAACTCTTAGGAAGTATATGACTAAAAAAAAGTAGGATAAGGTTGGAACAAGTACCAAACGACGTAATCAACAGTAATGTCGGACAGGAATCACGAGAAGTAATGAATAGTAAGGAACTCAGGCGAGTTACGACACGTCCAAAAGTTACTGTAACTATTTCCCACCAATTCCACTCATCTATCAAAGTCAATATATACCTTAAATGAAAGGTAATACTTCATTGCCAATTGTCTAGGTTGTGCCGTGATGAAAAAATTGTGACTAACTTAAAATATTAACGTTACGTCACTGTGAATGACGTCATAAGTATTAAATTTTTAATAACTAGTCAGCTTTTTACAATTAGATATATTAACGTACTACTACCGTTAAGTTACGGTAACTTTTGGACGTGCCGTAACTCGCCTGAGTAAGGTAATTGATAGTTTTACTGCCCCTCGGACACACTAGCCGCTTCGGTTTGAAACACCTAAACCTTAACACTAACGACTTTGTGATGACCTGTGAATTTAACAGTGAGAGTTCACTTCACCACAAATATCCCAGTGGCCGGTTCGAACTCACAACCATCGAATCACGAGCCCGACGCCTCAATCATTGAGCCACTGCTCCGAAGAAGGAATCTTTAAAAAAACTCTGAAGATCAAAATTAAATAAATGGGACAAAGAAGCGATGAAGCTTGAGAATCTGTCATGTAAAACTAACTATTCCACTACGAATTGTGTAAGTCTGAGAAACAATTCTCGATAATAATCCTAGGTTTAAAATCTCAAACAGCTGAGATACCATTTTCCTCTATCGCATCTTCTTCCGGTATCATTGGAGGTACATCTTTTTGGACATCTTCATAGAAATCTACACATATGAAAACAAAAATCATGAGGAAATGGATAAAAATATTAACTGCAGACACTCCATAATCTATCTTGCTTATAATTTGATTCTCTTCATAAAGCCCGTGCCTTATTGTCAGGTAGAAAGGTAGTGTAGTGTAGGACATCACAGGTTTGATCCCCGCTCCTGACCGAGTTGTTCTGACTGATAATCAGTTATCCTAACGTGTAGCTGAACTGACTTAATGAGGTTGTTGTTCGATCAATTCACTCGTCTGGACGCAAATTCGATGTGATAGACGTCTGTAAATGGACTCTCTTGAAAACAACCTCTCAGTCGTCAAACTGGTCTTGGTTAGTGAGGTTATCCACAATAAATATTAGTCTTTGTCTCTTTATGACATAATGGCAATAAAATTTTCAACCCAGCGGGCAATATTAGTTAAAACCCTATGTGGATGAGTGTTTTTCTTTTCGAACGGCACGCAGGACTGCGTATCCACCGCATGGGTATTTTCATGATTTTGCTCACTGAGAAAACAAACAAAGATAAACAAAAAGAAAAAGAAGAGACATGTACCTTGTTCTTCTACTCCTGGTCCATTTATCTCTACAGAAATGAAATTGGGAAAAATTCAGAGGATTCTCAATAAACCCTGGGCCTGGCGCCTCCCTTACTCAACAAAACTGAGACAGATAATTGCTCTATGACTAGAATTCCAAAAATTTGATTTCTCTTTACCTTAATGACATAATTAATTGCGAGCAGAAATTATTTTGACATAAATAATTGCAGAATTTAGGTTGAACATAATAAAGTACGATTTTTTTTCTATGGCACTAATTTTCCCAAGTAGCATAACTTCTTTAATAATAAATGAAAGCAAATATATTTGGTATTACAGTAAACTCTCGATAAGCGGGACCCTGGATAAGTGGGACCCCATACGAATCACTTTAGTAACATTCGCTAAGTGGGACTGTTCGTTTTGCTCCTTTCAGAGAATATTTCATATAAAACACTTCAGATAACTGGGACTTTCGCTATTTGGGATATTTTCTAATCATTCCCTGTATGTTTTTGCTTGGTCCCTTCAGTGTCCCACTTATCGAGAGTATAATGTACTGGAAAGACTTTTAGGAACAGAACAATTTCGTGAACTTCTCACTTGCATTCAGAAGATTTGAAACTGAAGAAATCGAAGAAGAAAAAAATGAGCTTCTCACGAAATGAATGAGCATTTTGCTTTTTATGACTGAAACCTGAATCGTTTGCGATTATAAATACGAAAAAAGCTTTCAAAAATCGTTTTTCAATGACTAGCTGTGACTGAAAATGGGAAGGTAATTTTCGCTAAGAAACCCTGTTTTTTGGTGAAAATTGCGTCTATACTTTTATTCATAACTTTGCTCTGACAAAAGTATTTTTTCAAACTTTTCAAAATTCAATATTTATTGCGATTTTGGCCAAACATGATGCCGCAATATTCTTTTCGTAATTTATGCCCTTGGTGTAATTTGAGCTGTCTCATTCGGCCATTGGAGTGTAGCATTTTTGTAGAGTAACTTAACGAATCACACTTTTCATCCTTACTTACCTAAAATGGCTAGTGATAAATTCTTTTACTTTACTTTTATGAAAAAGTGTGTGATGCATAAGACATATGATCTGTTTTGAGCAACCTTGGAAATTTTAACCATTGAATTCTTAGTACTTGCAAATTCTAAGTGCTCACAAAATTGTACATACCAGGTTTCTGTGCCTCCTCTCCTTGTTTGACGTCGTCATATATTTCTAAGGAACGAAATTAAATTATACCTTATCAGCAGTGTATATCTGGAAGCTTGGTCATTTTTACCGCGATCATACTCCACCCACTGGCAAGATTGCAAAAAAACGTCTGTTGAGGAGTGCATTCAGGCATGGATCTAGCGGTACTGCAAAATTACAGGAGGAGAGCGAAAGGTTATTCAAAAGTCATCATGTAATTACATGATGACAATAGATAATGACTTTTTAACGATCTTTTAAACTCTTTTAAAATTTTGCAGTACCACTAGATCCGCCCCTGTGCATTTGTGCAAGCTTCCTTTTCCCGTAGACCGTCACATATGTAGCTTTGAATTTTGTCTCAAGAGATCAGCTTGATGTTCAATTGCAAACCTTCAACACAGCCGTACCAAGGAGCCACATCCAATCATTTTTTCACACTTCTTCTATTGTTGACTTTCTTACTGATGTACCTTATCTGGAGATAATTGCGTCTTAAGCTGAGCTTAATTGAGGCTGAACTCATATGCTTATAAATAAACCTGCATGATACTACGATCTAAAATCAAGCTCTTACCGCCATTTTCACCGCCCACAACGATGTCAGCCACACTTGCACCACCACTTGTATCACTACTTTCTCCGCTTGTGCTCAAACTGTTGGTATCAGCTGGTGATGTCAAACCGAAATTATCGATTCCATCCGCTTTGTCACTTCCGATTACCGCTGACAAATGTTTTTTCCAGCAGTCTGCATCACTAAGTGAATCCGCTTGGAGCTGAAATAAATATATAGCATAATATAGCACAAAAAAGAAAATACAAACCTTTCCTGTCAACTAAAAATTACACCCAAAACAAATGCTACAGTGAGAAGGTGATGAAGTATCCTTTGGATCCCTCTCTTTCTTTATCCGGGATAGTAGGAGTATAAGAAAGGTCCTATTCCGCATTATTCAAGTTTTTTATAGACACGCTTGTTACAAGTGTTTGGAAGTACGACAAATCGAAACAATATTTTGCTCGCT
The DNA here is from genome assembly GCA_032270445.1 of Darlingtonia californica. NCBI lineage: Eukaryota > Viridiplantae > Streptophyta > Magnoliopsida > Ericales > Sarraceniaceae > Darlingtonia > Darlingtonia californica. Next base: position 12,118 of record JAUBWS010113407.1, read on the forward strand.
TATACAAACACTTGTAACAAGCGTTTCTATAGAAAACTCGAAAATGCAGAACAGGACCTTTCTCTATTCGTCTTCTCATGATTTGAACATTCTGTGATTCTAACCGAATTGGTTCACTTGCTACTTTCAAATAACAGGTAAGCCAAAGTACTCTCTATAATTCAAATCGCTTCACAATGCGAACCGTTTTTGTCTCCTTGAGTATTCGAAATACACAAAGTTTACTGTGAGAATAACGCCTTTGATATCTAGCAGTCTGCACCATTTAGCGAACCCATGGCCAAATGGTTAGGGCTCTGAACTCAGTACTCCCTCATGGGTTTCGTATTTGACGCTTTCGTCAGGCAAAATTAGTAAAAACCCTATGTGGAGGAGTGTTTCTTCTATTTAAATGGCACGCAGATTTTTCCCACTCACCAAAGCAAATTTTGTTCATTTTGGAACGATATTTTTGACCATGATTTTTGACCATGCCTTAATTTAAATTTTTGACCATGATTTTTGACCATGCCTTAATTTAAAATCAACACGCTAAAATAGCCTTTTAAAATTTGAAAAAAAATTGAAATTTTCTAAAAATTGAAATTTGAAGGAACGACTTTACCTAAAGAGTAAAAGGAAATCGAGAACCTCATTCAAATAACACTTACACAACTACATGGTGTCCGTAAAAAATGTATACCCAGTTATTACTGTCTTAGTAGAATTCTTTGTGTTGTATATTATAAAATCATTACCTTTTTTTGCATCATCAATTTTCACAGAAAGTAAATAAATAAAAGACCGTAATATCGTGATTGGAGACAACTATCTATAAAATTCGCGCATAATATTTCTATTAAATCTTTTATTATATAGTATATATGACGGTCTATTACGGGAAAAGGAAGCATAAAGCTATCCATAATTCACTTGTTTGCCTCTCAAAATCATGAAAACGTCTGAGGAGTGCAAATTGCAAAAGGACACGCAATTTGCGTGTCACTTAAATAGAAATGACCTCCTCCACAGACGTTTTTTTCATGATTTTGCAAGTAGGTGGAGTATGATCGCGTTAAAAATGACCATGCCCCCTTTTCCCATAGAACGTCACATATATAGAAATTGATAATGCGAGAAAATGATTTTATTTGTAAATGTTTTACAAATTATTTCTACTAAGAAAGTGAAAGTATACTTGGGTATATTTCTTACGGACACTTGTAAGTATGTGAATAAAAAATTCCTCTTCACGCCCATGAATTCAACTTTCACTTACACAGTAAGTAGCTCGAGTTTTATCTGAGCCTTCCAAATTAAACATAAACCCGTTGCCTTTGGACGGTACAGCCAACTTATAGCCTGTCAGCTCGATAACCCCAATTGGTTTCTTGTCATTTTCGGGTTTATAGTAAAACAGCAAATCGTCGCACAGAATACACAATCGTTTGTCCCATGTGAAACTGAGACGAGATTTCTTGTGTTTCCGTAACGAACCTGTGAAATATGAAACAAAATATTTATTTTTTAATACGAAATTATGTTCCATTATCAATAATGATACTAAGAGCAAAAACTGAAGTGCGGAAGCCCTAATAACCGTTACCGAGATTAAATAACCCCCACGGGGGGACCTACGAACCATACGGGTATTCGTCGCCTGATATTTTATCCACTCTTCCAAGTCCCGCTAAGGGTCGCAAAATCGTTGCGATTTTAACAAATTTCGGGGAAAATTTGAAAGAAAATTTTGAAGAAAATAGTCCCAAAAAACTTTGTAAAAATTGTAAAAAAATAGTCCTTATGTCTCGGGCGACATATTCCCGTCAAATTCTAAGACTAATATCCCCCCGGATATTTAAAAAAAACTGACCGTGGTGAAAAACTTTGTAAACTTTCACCTCCAGTGGCAAAGATAATTTTAATGGTTTTATGGTATATTCACCGTAAAATATAAATTGTTCATAAGTACTTTAACCAAAGTGCTTTTGCCAAGGTTCACTGAATAACTCTTTCAAATTCTAAGCCCTTCGGCAGTAAAGCATTTTCTTATCAGACCAGTGGTTTTTGTAATGGTCACTGGCTATGACGAGAAGCTGTTGCAAAAATTCAACCAATTATGGATGTTTTCAATGGTGGATTCATCGTGGTAGATAGCACTTAAAAGTGCATCATGTTGCAGTTTTTCTAAGATTCACTGACCCAAAATAGTCCAACCGTCGATCGAAGTGAGTTTTTTTATTGTTTACTAACCGTGATAGAGTACACTAAAAAAGGATACTCACAATGCTAGAAAGCTTTTTCTAAGGTTCACAACTGACCCATAAAAATTCACCCTCTATCACAGAGGGTTTGTTACTGATACACTCACCGTAGTAAAGAGCTTTTGGTTTTAATTCGTCGGCAGAACAACCAAGCATTGTTTTAACCTTGTCCTCTTGTGTGTCATTTGACGAAATTGAAATCTCGTCACCAGTCTCTTCCAGTTGCAGACGGCTGGCTGGAAGTTCTGAAAATCCAACATAAATAACAGTTTTGTTACCAGCTATACTTTAGAAGTTTAAAATAAAACTGTTCCACAGGGTGACCACGCACTGATTTTCAAGAGAAGATATTATTTTCAAGACATTTGACGTTTAAACTTTAGAAGAAATGGTCTTAAAACAGTGAAACAAAAAATGAAAATTTTAAGAGAATTTCAGGTTTTTTTTATCTTACATGACAAAAGATATGGGCCAAAAAAGATGATCAATGTCCGTATAAAATACCAACATGTATAAAACGACAACTCAACACAAATCTTAACACTGCTCGTAATAAAAGTTATTCAATAGGAGAACTGATTCAGTACACAATAAAAAAAATAAAAATTATTTCCAGTCTGACGTGTACATATATGAGGAGAGTTGAATCTTCGTCTTATTTTTTTGATAAAATTCGAAAGATATGCGAAGCTTTTAGTTCACTTGAACATCCTCAGGATTTAAAAATAACATTGAAACAAAAAAAAAGAATCGCAAGCGAAAATTAGTACAAAAATTATGCGGGAAATCCTATGTGGGAAAAATTAATACAACAGGAATCATACTTTTTTTACCAATTTAAAAGGACCAATTTTCAGTCTTTTACTTACATCTGACCTGGGCGGAAATTTATACGTATGAAAATAGCACATGCAGCTATTGCACGAAAATTGACACGCACGCAAAAAAAATTCTTCTTACGCAGGAAAGTTATTAGAAAGAAGATACACCCATTGAGCTGTAAAAATAACTAGGGTGCGCATGTTGCGTTTTTTGAAACCGATTTTTGTAAACAAATCCCAAATGTTGTGACCCTATTTGGTTGCGTCTGCTACTTAATAGTGGTCCAAACATTTGGGGTTTATTTATCTCAATCAGCTTCAAAAATACACGACATGCACACTCTAGTTATTTTTTCAGCTTAGTGGTTATATATTTTATTTTTTCTACCTGGTGGTCTAACAGAATCAAATTCTTCATAAAAGTTATCTTCAGTAGTCTCCTGTTTGGTTGGTGGAAGAAGTAAACTTGAATCAACTGTGTCGTTGTTATCTACAATGAATTGATATAGTATTGAGCTACCAACATCTTTACTTTGACACAAGGCTAGATTAGCTAGCTAGCTACTTTTCTGAAGGGCCAACACGTAACGGTGGATAAGATCCCTACCATCTTTTTCACTTGTCCTGCAGGTATACAGTTCAACAAATGACAGAAATTAGGAAGAAAAGAAATCCTGACATATGGTAAAAACACAAAACCTTATAAACAAAAATAGCAAATAAATAAAGGACTATGATTGTGAAAAGGGGGTTTGGTCATTTTTCTCACGATCATACTCCACCCGCTGGCAAAATCACTACGCAATTTGCGTGTCGCTTAAATAGAAATGCACTCCCCCACAGACGTTTTTCATAATTTTGAGAGGTAAACAAATAAATTATGGTTGGCTTTATGTCCCCTTTTAACATAGACCGTCACAATTGGTGTCAATGATTTGAAAAATTCAGAATTTTATATATGTCTGTTCGATTTACATATCTAGTGAGATTATACTGATAGACTGGGCTTTCATAAAAGTTCGGCGAAACCGAAGGAGGAAAACTAGAAATCAGCCACCATCCATTTCGTACGTAAAAATAGATAGCGAGTTTATCCTCTCTAAGAGGTAGTTCATGTGACAAGATGTAAACAGTGAAGTTTTCCGTAGAAAATCCTATGTAATGTGTTTGGAAGAACGAATCATCGAGACAATTTTTGCCTAGACTATTCAAACAATTTGAAGAGGCTTTCGTACTAAAGAACGAAATCTTGTCGTATGAGCCATATGCTAAAAACCAAAGTCGTGACCTGAAAATTGGATTAGCAAGGCAGTGATTACACGAACCTAGCTACCGAGCCAAAACGATTGAATGTTTTTTCAGCCCGGTATTACAAGGGAGAAAAAGCAAGTCACGTCAGAAAAAATCGTCAGTTTTTTAACCAGTTTTTTTTTGCTGGAAAGAGATAAGAACTGTGTACGTGTGTCCTAAAATGTGCATATAAATAATATTTATGACACATTTAGAGCAAATAGTCAGTAAAAATTGTGTTTTCAGTACAATATAAACACATATAAAAAACTCATTATCTGTCACGAATTTTCCAAATTTACATTTCTTTATCAAGTGCCGCTTGATAAAGAAACGTAAATTTCGAATATTCCTGATACAGATTCTTAATATATGTGTTGATACTTATAATACTTTAATACTAATACATATAATACATATATAATAATTGTTAGTAGACGAATTAGTAGGGTTGTAAGCAGGGTTAGTTGAATAACAGCTAAACCAACAAATTTCAGGTCAGCCTCAACTAGCCTAGACCAATCGATGGGTCTTGTAAACAGGCTAGTCTCAACATAACATGCACAAAAAATCCTACCAGCCATGAATAGCTTTATTTATCAACTTTTTAATTTCGTACTGAAACCAGTATTGAAAGTGAAAGTGTTTTGCAACGGAGAGAGAGGGTTTCATTGTGCACTTGTGTGAAGTGTGTAAGACAACCTAAGAAAACTTTTCTACTGCTCTACCAACTCAATTAACAATGCCTCATATTTATCTAAAAACAACGTTTCTCTGATGTCGCAACACCTTTGAAAAAACGGAAGAAAAAACCAAGAAGAAAACCTATTAGGTACGACTTAAGCCCTGAAATGTTATGCATTATAAGCATTTGAAGGAAGAAGGTCAATGCACCTTTTAAATCTATGCTGGTGTTTTTCAATATGCTTTTAAAAAAATGTTCCTAAATGTTCCTTAAACTTTGAGCCTACATTTCCGGACACTGGAGTAAGGTAGACTAGTTGAAATTGGCATTAAAACAAAGCTCTTTCTTTTCTTTTGCTCTTTAAAAAAGTTCCTGGGTATCCTGGGTCATTCTTCAACGACATAGTGTTACATTGGCCACATGAAGACCAATATTAGTGTCTCGTGTAATCGAAGTTTCTGTAAATAAGTTGCAAACCATTTACCCTAGGCAAAGTATATAGATTCATTGCTTAGGTAGAGCAATTTCCATTATGCACACGTAATACCTTTTGTGCCTGTAGATTCAGTTTCAGTCGTGGCGCGATAGCGACCTGACCTTCGTGTGGATATTCTCCGTACGAATTCAGCTAAAGTTAAAGTACAACATGCTAAATATATATTAGTGTACGTGCATTATGCTTGTTAATAGCAAGGAAACCCTGTTTGTTTCTCCTTTTCTCTCATGTCAAAAATGGTCAGGCCCTGGGGCTGAAGGGGTATGGCTATTTCAATTAAACAGAGCAACTTGAGGTTGTCTTTAGCCTTTATAGAGGCTTGTAAATAAAAAATGTACCTTTGGGTATTTCTTTTTAAAAGGTGCAGATTTTAAGGATAAAATAGATCATTTTCAATGTAAATTTGAGGAAAAGTGGCCAAAAATCAAGCTTCATTTCCATTCATAAGAAGGTGGGGCCACTAATTAACAAGATGAGCTGAATTGGAAATACCTAAAAAACTTAAAAACTCTCTAAAAATTTGACGTGAAAGTAACGGGTTTGGCAACTTTTAATTATACGGGGGTTACCCAAAACGGGGAGGGGGTTAACTTTAAAAGGGAGGGAGGGGTCTTCACCCCTCTTCGAATTACGCATTTATTTCGAGCCAAAGGGCCTGCTGACACTCTTGTTCAACATCAGGGAATCGCTGTTTGAATTGCACCAAGTAAGAGAAATAAACAGGTTTCCGAGCTGTGTAAGTATGTGAATAATAAAGTGTACATGCCATTATAAGAATTTATATAAAATAAGAGAAAAAACCAGTATTAGTGAAAAAGAGGTGGCAATTACGCACTACATGTTACGTGCAATATTATGGAATTGTTGTTATTGTTAGTCAGGCGCGGATCTAGAGGTACTGCAAAATCACAGGAGGAGTGTAAAAGATAGTATAAAGTCATTATCTATTTTAAGGAAGTAATTGATAATGGCTTTTAAATTACCTTAACCTCTCTCCTGTAACTTTGCAGTAGCTCTAGGTCCACGTTTGGTTAGTAGTGTTCAAAATTGGTAAATCAAGTAAATGTTAATCATACAATTGCACACCATAGCTTTTAGAGAAGTTCAGGGGTTGAAATAAAACAGAAAATGATTCGGAGCTAGAAGGATCGAGTAAAGTACCTTTAATACCATCCGTTTTGTTATGCAACTTAGTTGAAACTTTTGAAGACATAGCTAGAAATGCATGCAAATAGCAATACATTATACTTTAAAGGAAGAAATTTTCGGGGTATTTCGCGGTTTTGCTGAAAATCCCGCGAAAAATACTTTTCGGCCCTAACCGCGAAAATAAATCCTCCCGAAAAATAAAAAAACGGCCAATCCGCGAAAATTTTTCCCCACGAAAATTTCTCCCAATAAAGTACACAGTCACAAGGCTTTACATTACATTTTGTGCTTGTAAGAGTGTCATGCTTTCCTGAGAACAACAGAAAATTACATCTACAAGGAATGAGTAAAGTACCTTTAATATCATCCGTTTTGTTGTGTAATTTAGTTGAGACTTTTTCTGTAATGTTAAAAATGTTCTAAATTATCGTTGGTTGTACCTTCAAAATCTTATTCAAAATCCAGTCACTACACCTTCAGCTTCAGATGGTTATATAACGGTAAATCTTGGCCTGGGTTCATACATGCGAACATTCTTTGCGAAATTTCAAGCGTCTGGAATTAATTTCGAGATATATCGTTATTTCATCCAATCTCATCAAAATTTATATTTCAAGATTCTTTTAAATGTAACATGCAACTAGTCAGTATGAAAAATTTCTGGTAGGTTACCATTTAATCAAATGGCTCCAAAAATTTACACACGTAAAGTAATTTGTGCAAATAACACTCCAGGTTATTTATTCTAAATAAGGGAAGAAATTTCTGAGTTCACAAAATTGAAATTTTATCAAAAGTTTCTTTAAGTCAAAGTTTCTCCCTAAAAAATTTCTTCCATTAGGGTATACAAAAATGTTAAGATAAAAAAATGGATTACTCTATTGGACACTGTGACTGGCACAAAAATTACACGTACAGAAAATGTTTAATCGATATCATGTCATGCAGGTTAGTAATGAATTATAACAAAAACCAAACAAGTCAAAAATATACCTTTCAGATTTCCAGATTTGTCTTGTATTGTAGATGAAACTTTAGAAGAAACAGCTGGAAGACATGCAGAAAATAAGGTTACCAGCAGGTGATGTTAAACAAAAAAACAAGCAAACATGCATGCATTTGTTAGTAAGCAGAATTAG
>JAUBWS010113518.1:2151-23166 GCA_032270445.1 Darlingtonia californica
AGTACTTTTCCCCGATTTTTTTACAGTTGACTTAAAATTTTCACAATTTTTTTAAAAATTTGATCGAAAATCTATTGTTAGGTGTTCATGGGACTATTTATTTTAAAATTTAGTCGGGGAAAATTGACTAATTTTTCAGAAGTGACTGAATTTTTCGTTAAAGGAATTTAACCCAGCGAAATTTTCACCCGATTTTTTTCCCCGATAAGTTATTAAAATCATTTAGGCTCTTGTCGTCCGGGAAACACCTACAGCGAAACCTACGGAATTAACGTTTGTGTCCGTATATGGAAAAAATGAGTTCGTATACGGTATTATGCGGGACCGCGTATTCGGTAGAATTTTACGCCGTGACCAAAAGCCTCATGAAGGCATCGAGCGAGGGATCCTTGCGTTCCAAAGCGCCTCAACAACTCGGCTACGCATCCACAAGGGTAGTAAAGTTGTACTTAAGAAAACATACCGATACAATCAGATCGTTGTGCTTTCTGTTGATGTGGTTGATAGGTTCCTGCCGGACATTCCACCGGAACTGGTGTACCTTCCAGACAGTATGATCCATTCGGGCACTTCACACCGTACGATTTTTGATCAGGGGTAGGTTCGATTGACCCACTGATACACCAAAAACCAGCTGTACATTTTCGGAACGATTGTTTTAATCCAGTAGTGGGGCAATAATAACCGGGTAAGCATGGTAGACAGCTTGATGCATTTGTAAGTTGAGTAGTATTTCCGAAAGTCCCTGTTATGATAAAAACAAATTTATACCATAAACCAAATACTGTAAAGGAAGAAAATATTTACATATGAAGAAATTTTGTGATTCTGCGGTTTTTCCGCGAAGTTTTTTTGCAAAATTGAATTCCTATTAAGCGCCTCGCTTAGATCGCCGAGCAAAATTTCATGTATGACCTGAGCAAAATCCAATGTGTTAGGTAACAAAATCATACGTACCTTCCGGGCAGTCTATTCCCTCCTTTGAATTTTCCGGACAGTATTGACCAAGCGGACAAACGTTACCAGTATTATTGTCTGTCGGAGTTGGTGTAGATGATCCGGATGAGCAATAATATCCTATCAGGGGACAAGAAGGAAGTGTCATATGTAAGCCTTGACAAAAAGGAATCAGTAAGACGTCACATTATCATTGCAGTAATAACGTATATAAGAGTATCTAAAGTGGATTAATTTTTGGTTGAATTAATTTCGGGAGTGGCTAAATTTTTGCTTTTTTTATTTTCCCATTGCTTATTTTTAATAAATATAGTCAACATTTTCATTTCGATTAACTTTAGCAACAGGGAAAAAAAATCTCACCAAACCGCGAATTTTTATCGTCATAGAAATGTATCCATTTACTAGAAGTCTAAGACTAAAATAAATACTATGGAGACGACCCATAAAATATTTGCGAGAAGTAATTTTGGTTCAGCTTGTTTGTTTATTGAATCTACAGAATCCTTAATATAGGTCATTTTGAAAAAAACATAAGAAACTCCTTTGCACAGCAAAATATGTAAATCTTTTTGACAAAAGCTGGTTTGTTTAATGCAGAATCTGTGGATTCTAGGCAAATTATTATACAATTAAGGAAACCAATTCAATTTGGCAATTTTGGCGGATCAATAAGAATATCAATTATTGCGAGAAGAAATTTCTTTACATTCAACATTTTGTGGCATGTAAAACAGGATGTTTGATGACTTATTTGAATAACTTTCATTGAAAACTATGTCCGGAATTTCATAAAATAATGGATCGGTATAAGTGGGCGATAAGAGAAGCAAAAAAGAAAGAACTACATACCAGATGAACATGGACCGGTGACTGTTGTTTCGCCGAGTCCCCTACAGAACGATCCTCCTGGACATTTTGTACAATCGTCGGCTTTCTCCAATCCTTCTCTCTCACCATACGAACCAGGTGGGCAAGCATACTGTCGAGGTGAAGATGTATTTTCTGGGCAGTAGTAACCAGCAGTGCAATTGACAGGTTGGATGACGCCTTGACCAGGTGTCAGTGGTGTTGGATCACAATAATATCCCTTGGGACAGATCATACATTCGTATTGTCCTGACTGATCTTGGTAAGTACCTGAAAATAAGCAGATGGATCAGTGCAAAAATTCCTTAAAATTGTTTGAATAATCAAGACAAAATTGTCTCGATATTTCTAAATTTGGTACACAAAATTTTGAAGTTGATGTCTTTTCACATAAAGATTTCTGTTCCTTCGGTGAAATTTTGTTTCTATCGTACAGTTGAAATCATTATTGAAAATATTCAGTTCTTCAAAGCTGTTATCAATGAGGACTGACGAGTTATCTATTCTGCTTTCAAGGAGACTTGTGGATCATAAAATCTACAAAATGGTGACAAAATGCTTTGCGAGTTGGGGCATGCTAAGAAATAACCATATGAAGTGTAAACCACAACGTGAAATTCTACCGAATACAGCCCCGTATATTATTACCGTATATGGACTAATTTCTTCCATATATGGAAGAGATTAGTCGGTATAGTCCGTATACGGTAATATACGGGACACGTATTCGGACGTTTTGCACGCTGTGAAAGACATACCTGTAGGGCAAGGAATCGGTGCTCCGACTCCAGTCGGACAATAGTATCCGGGCTGACATTCAACCGTATCATTTCTCCAAGATCCGGATGGACAGTAATAACCTTGTAAACACCGGAAAATCGCTTCAACCATACCCGGATAAGGACAATAATAACCGGCAGTACAATTATTACAATGTTCTTCACTATATTGCCCTTCATCCCGATTAAACGTTCCTACTGGACATTGTCTTTCGATGGGTGTTCCTTCAGGGCAGTAATGACCTCTTTGACACTTCCGTGGTTCAGCGGAGATTGATCCGAAATCACAGTAATACCCAGCAGTACAATTTCCAAGTGGCCATCCTAACCCTTTGTTATCACAGTGTTTTCCACGATCACAGATGGTTGGGTTGGAAGAACCCTTTGGACAGTATGTGCCATTCGAACAAATGTTTCCAGTTTGGTTAACGGAGTAGATAGGACAAGAGTACCTGTCTGTGCTGTTGTGGACTAAGTTTATGAACTGAACAGGACGAGGTGTATACGCACCATTGGTACAATAATATCCTACTTGACATTGACCATCTGGTTCTATATTTGCATATCCAGCACAGTACGAACCACCATAACATGGTAGACAATCTTGAGGACGCGTTGCTTTGGTTTGGTTGTTGTATGAACCTGGTGGACAAGCATATGGTGTTGTTGTACCAAGTGGACAGTAATACCCAGGTGGGCATTCATCACCGTAGCTTTGTGAGATTGGGTTGGGTAGTATAGCTCTTCCTTTACAATAATATCCAGGGTCACATGATCCATTTGGAGCGGAGGATCCATCTTGTGGACAGGACATACCTCCATCACAGTCTGTACATTGGTTCAAGTGTCCGAGATTCATTGTACTTCCATACGTTCCCTTCGGACAAGGTAGTGGTTGAGAGTAGCCCGATTCACAGTAGAAACCAGGTAGACATGGTCCTCCTCCCTCAGCAAGATTCGATGGTGTTGGTGTGTATGCCTTGTCTGAGCAATAGTATCCAACTTGACATTTGTTCTCTGGGAAGTGCATAGCTGGACGTTCACAATAATAACCTGGAGTACACGGATAACAATCATCATGCGATTGCAGTCTAGTTCTATTGCCGAAGTAGCCTTTTTGACAAGGGAATTTCGTGTAAGTGATTGTTTTGTTCGGGCAGAAATATCCAAGTGGACATATTGACGGATTAACAACACCGTGGCTTGTGCTATTAGCACCACTCGATTTATTGACAACAGCTTCATTCGGATCACAGTAATAACCATGCGGACAATCAAAACATTCTCCTTTACCGGCGTCTGGTTGGTAAGTACCCGGTTCGCACACATAGTGATCCTGACTGGCAACTGGACAGTAATGACCAGGTTGACATTTCTTGTCCGCAGGTGTAGGAGATACCTGACTGGGTGGACAATAGTAACCAAGGGAACAGTTTCCGTATGGAGCTGGTAATCCGGGACGATCGCAGTACATACCGGCCAGACCTGAAAATAACAAATGAATTGCTTAAGAAGACCAATTGCGTACAAGAACCTCAAAGGTCGTGGCCGGCTTGAACGTGTCCAATTTTTAGTGGTAAATATAAGAATCTCTTTGGTTTTGTAGGTAAAAAGAACCCAAATTTAAAGACATTGCTTAAAACAACGAGTTTCATGCTTTGTGCCAATTATTGGAGAGCTTCAGATAAAACACAGTCAGTACAAAAGCCTACAATCCTGTACCAGAGTTTTCTCATGGAATATAACGGGGGAAAAGTTCATTTTTCTCGTTTGCAAGATGCTTTGGTACAGACTAAATCCTACTGAATATGGTCTTGGAATTTACCATATTGGGTTTTAGATGACCATATATGGAAACAATGAATCCAAATACAGTAATACAAAGAGCGTTAATCTGAAAACTTTGTAAATTATAATCAAGTCTTACATTCTTGACACGCATTTGATGCGTCGTTTCCTTCACCTCTTGCAAAATATCCTTCCCGACATGCATTTGGCGCTTTCGATCCTTGTTCGCAGAAATGGCCAGCTGGACAAATATCACCGTAAGTTTCGTTTCTTGGGAATTCCTCGATAGTTCCACCACTACAGTAATGACCTTTACCACAAGGACCTGATACGTCACTTAGTTCGTCAATGAGACAATAGAAACCAGGTGTACAAGAAGTTGGCTTCGAGGACCCGGGTGGACAAAACGCACCTTTTCTACACATACCACCTGTTGAAAACGTAAGAAGTTTATAGAACTCATACATGCATACAGCTACAACAAAGTAAGTTCAAATTCTTTATCCCATTTTATTTCTAAATTTTCTTTTATCGTGGAAAATACTGTTTTTATTTCTTAAAAAATGTGGAAGGATCAATCGAGTCTAAGAAGGTGTAACATTTGGCTGTCAAACATCAACCGGACGAGTTTTAGTTGGATTTTGATTTCATTTTTAGCATAACTCAGTATTTTCGTACCAAGACTTTACTCAAGTTTTGAGAAAAATTATCCGAAAGGAAGCAGTACTTATTTTCAAGTATCAGGTCTTTTAGTAAGTCCGCCTCCACAGCGTGCAAAAAAGTCCGAATACGAGTCCCGTATATTACCGTATTCACCAGAATTTTACGCTGTGCTTAGTCATCCTCTCTTGACAACGATCTTCCAAATGTAATATTTCAATTATCTGCTTTGTATTTTATTTCATTTGATAGTCGGTTGCCATGACTACACTTGATTGAGAACGAGGCGGAACATGGTAAAAATATCATCGGGAACGGCCAAAACCAGCGTTGACGTAATTTCGATTTAGTTAATGAAAACTAATGTTTACAACTTACCAATATTGTATAACGGACAAGTCCATGTTCCATTATATATTTCATTTCCGGTTGGTTTATTAGTCCATGAGCCTCCGGAACAGTACCATCCACCTGCACAAGGTCCCTTTGGGTTCACTTGTCCGATACCATCACAGTATTCTCCGGGCGGACATGGTTTACAATCTTGAAGAGACGATCCTTGTGTAAAATTCTTGTATGTTCCTTCAGGGCATGGAAGCGTTGTACTACAAATAGAAAGAAAATTTTTCATGAAACTTGACCTGTCTAAAAGAGACGTTTAAATCTAGTTTCTAGGGCCATGACTAAGGTAAGAGTCCTCCTTCACTTCACTCTCAAATAACCAGAAAGACCTGCATACCTTAGAGAAATAGGAATTGACTCTAGAATTTTATCACTTGTGAGACAGAAAAAGAAAGTCTCTTTGACAGGAATCTCATATAGCAAAAAGGTTTTTGTCGAAACCATCAACTCTACATGTGCATTCAGTAACGTCTAGTAACGTCAAAATGTGGATAAAATCTAATTATTTTTGTTTACGCTCATATTGGGCATTGAACTAAAAATAGGAAGTTAACATACCCGTTCGGACAATAATAACCCATCGGACACTCAGTGTAATTAGCAGCTCCTTTCATGCAGAAATGACCTTCTGGACATGGGAAACATTTTCCTTGTTGCGGAAGCGAATTATACATTCCTGGATCACATTGGTATGGTTCACCTGTACCAACTGGGCAATAGTGCCCCACTGGGCATGGACCATTATCATAAGTTGTGACCGTTGGGTTTCGAACTTTGCTTCCTTTTCGACAGTAGAATCCTTCTGCACAATCTCCAGTTGGGAATTCAAGGCCCGTAGTCTCACAATAACGTCCAGCTAGACACTCCGTACAATTTTGGACACTCTTACCATGTGTATCATTGTTAAAGGTTCCTGCACCACAAGCAAACGGAGCTGCAGCATAACCTTCCGGACAATAACTACCTGCTGGACAAATACCGGCGAATCCTTTGTGACCGGTTGTTGGAGTTGCAGTATCCGAACCGTTGTGGCAATAATATCCAGCAGCGCACCCACCAGTTGATCCAGTGGCATTCAACTGACTGCAATAGCGACCAGCCGAGCATGGTGAACATTCGTTTGAAAACTCTAAACCTGGCCAAGAAGAGTATGTTCCTGTCGGACATGGTTGTAGGTCCGATCCGGTGCTTGGTGGACAGAAAAATCCTAGTAGTAAAAAAATCCAAAGTTAGGTAGTCATGTCTTTCCAGAATATACTAACCACCAGTTACCACCAGTTACTTTTGCCAGAAGTTACTGTGATTAAATGCGAAGGCATCAATAGTTACACAATTTTAGTTAAAGAGGTATTAATCTTCAATTACATGCAGAGTATCATAAATGTTTTACACGATGATATTATAAATCTATCAGTCCAAACATTTGCTATTAATTTTGCAATCAAACTTTTATTGGCCGAACCTTCTGCGGAGATTATGTTAACATTCCAGAAATTTCATTGGTTCAAAACTTCAATTATTGTTTACAAATTGTTATTATTTTTTTACGTTTTTTGAAATTTGATTGGTTATTGTGTTTACATAACTGGCAACCTGATTGGCTACTGTGGTAACATATCTGGAGATTTGATTGGCTACAACCTCGAGGTACAATGTAGTGAACTGAAACATGCAAAGGACCTTTATACCAAAACTTTAAGCAACTAGGAACCGTAATGTACCTGGACTACACAATTCAGGTGTGAATCTGTTGACACAGAAATGTCTGGCAGGACAAGGATAGCAGTTCTCAGCTTGAGTATGATTCATATAAGTCGATGGTGAACAGGGTTTTGGGACACCCGTACCAGACGGACAATACGATCCTTCCGGACAAACACCACCTATAAAAAATAACAATTTTTTCCAAATCTACTAAGAAAAAGTGTCAGTTAATCCCCAGACTGGATTAAGCATAAAAGTTGGGGTCCATCTTAAAGAGACATCTTTAAATAAATCCACCCAAAAGATGCCATCATTTACACATTCATCAGTGATTTTTCAATTTAGGTCAATCCAATATTGTAATATTGTCTCAAACAAAAATCCTCCACACAACAAGACATTGTAACTATATTACCAACGACGGAATAAAGAAACACTGATAAAATTCCAAAAGGAACCACAAGCCAATCATCCAAAGTTTCAAAAAACCTTATTTGTGGAATGTTTCTCTTTCAGATAAGCAAGTTAGGGAATAAAATTTCGATCTGTAGAGAACCACGGTATAGTAGCTAGCTGACATATACAAATTCTGTCTCACAGTGACTATGTGCTGCTTAGTCAAATTACAACGGCTTAAGAAATATGTGAGACAAGATTTATTCTCAAAAGAAATGTTATAGCCAAAAAATACAGACATGAGCTGATAGGTGGAAAGATACAAGTAGCGCAAAATCAACAAAAAACGCCTATGGAGGAATGTATTTTTATTGAAACAGCACGCAAATTAAGTATCACTGCATTAGACATACACTCCTCCATAGAGTTTTTCCCGTGATTTCACCCGCCAGGATACGATAGGATTGGCGGCCTTACCAGTGCCATCGTCATTGGGCTTTGGAGTTGTTGCGTTTTTGGAGCAATAATATCCAGCGCTGCAATTACCAGATGTCTCATTCAAACCTAAGCCTCCACAATACTGTCCGCTTGTACAACCTAAACATTCGGTGATGTGTCCCAGCCCTGTAGATGGATTGTAAGTGCCTGCCGGACATTCTCGAGTTGAATTGGTACCAGATGGACAAAAGTAACCTAAAAAAAAAGACGTCAGTTCAAAATTCATACGATGTTCACAACGTCCAAAAACGAACGCTGTTTAATTTAGATTAAAAATCAACATTAAAGCAGTTTACTTCTGTAAACCATCGATAGAACCGTATAATTATCGTTAAACCATGTATTTCTCTACGCATTTAATTTTCAATATTTCAAAAAACAACCTTCTTAATTAATATGTACCTGGTGGACAAACGATGCCTGTAATCCTGTCATTTGGTGATTTACTTTGAGCTTTTCCAATACAAAAGTATCCAGCTTCACAATCCCCAGTCCAGCTTGGTAGACCAGCTGTTTCACAATATTTACCGGACGGACAATCCGTACATTCGCTCATCAATGACAATCCTTCTCTTGCGCCGTATGTTCCTGCAGAGATAAGATAAGAGATCAGGTATCACAGAAGAATTTCTGTTTTGCATTTACGAAAAACGAAACCGTTGATATAACTCGTGTGTATAAATATGTAACGGTCTATGGGAAAAGGGGACATAAAGCCAACCATGATTTAGTTAGCTACTTGTTTACCTCTAAAATCATGAAAAAACGTACGTGTCGCTTAAATAGAAATGCACTCCTCCACAGTCGTTTTTAGTGGTTTTGCCAGCGAGTGGAGTATGATCGCGGTAAAAATGACCCATAGACCGTCATATTTCCTAATTTCATCAAGGAAATAAAATGATAAAATTACCATTAGGGCATCCGTTTTCTTTCCCTGTCTTCGATCCTGGACGACAGAAAAAGCCTTGTGGGCATTTCTGCGGAAATTGCACTCCATGAGAGCAATGTGTTTGATTCAATATCAGTCCATCACAGAAATATCCTTCAGTACATTCCTTGCAGCTGTCACGATAAAATTCATCTTGATATTTACCAGATGGGCAAGGTGTTTCTAACTTACTACCGGATAGGCAGTAGTGGCCTGGTGTACATCGGTAGACCTCTGGACTGCTTGTATTTTGTCCGGGTGGGCAGTAGAAACCGGCAGAACAGTTTCCAGTTGGCGCTTTCAAACCATGTCCATCACAGAACTGACCTTCCTCACAATCTAAACAGTCACCTGGTTTCTTGTTACCGGTGTTACCAGAATATGTTCCAGGCTTGCATTGGATTGGAATGGCAGTACTATCTGGACAGTAAGCACCAGCCGGGCATATGTTACCAGTTACATTATCACGAGGTTCGCTCATTGATGCACCAATAGTACAATATGAGCCTGCAGCACAAGGTCCGGTGTAGTTGGCAAGTCCGGATGTCATACAGTAAAATCCTGGAAAAAATGAATGGAAAATGTAGTACAAAAAACACACTTACTTCACGAAAACAGATCTAGTAAGGGAAAAATACATACGGAAGGGGTATACCAAAAATAAATCAACCTATCCTAGGTATATGAGAAAAAATCCTTCAACCTACCCAGGCTGCATAAACATAAAAAGAGCTGCGCGCTTCTTCTTCTCCGTAATATACAAAAACCCTCTCATGAAGTGTTTTAACTTCAACTGCCAAAATCACTCTACGGGGGAGTACCTGGAGCTTTTATACCCAAAAATGTACCCTACAACCTACCCGGTGTACATGTTAAAAAATCTGCAACTTACCCGGTGTACATTGTTTTGGTTCATGTGATCCTTTTGGACAAAATTGTCCTGGTTGACATTCTCCACCAGTGGAGGTATTGGTGCAGTAACAAGTGTCTGTAATATTTCCTAGATCAATCGGTGTCTTTGACCAAGCACCTCTTCGGCAATACCAGCCTGGATCACAATCATCGTACGGACTACTTCTTCCTTTGTATGGACAATATTTTCCTGGTTCGCACGGCGTACAATCGTCGAGTTTTGTTCTTCGCGTTTGATTGTTGAATGTTCCGATAGGACATGGGAATGCATAGGGTTCCGAGGTACCTTTCGGACAATAATGGCCAACCGGACACTCATTGACACATATTGTTGTATTTTTAGGACAGTAATATCCTTCACAGCATTTATCACATTCACTTTGTCCGGGTCGATCATTGAATGTGCCTTTTTCACAAGCAATTGGGTACGAGGTACCATTTTGACAAAAATGACCCACAGGACAAGGGCCACCAGAAGAGGTGACAACAGGTGGGTTTCTCACTGCCGAACCATATAAACAGTAGAAGCCTCCATCACATGGTCCACTAGGTTCGGTCAATCCTTCAGTACCACAGTATTCTCCTGGTGTGCACTGTTGACAATCTGTTGACTTCTTGAGATGTGTACTGTTACTGAATCGACCAATTGGACACGGTACCGGGCTAGTGGTGTTTGTAGGGCAGTAGTTACTAGGTGTGCATGGACCAGCGATTCCCGTATGGTTACCTTCAGGTTTGTCAGTGTCAGAACCTTTTTCACAATAGTAACCTTCAGCACAATAGCCTTCGGGACGCGTGGCGTTGTAGTGTGGACAATATACTCCTCCAAGACATGGTTGACAGGCTAAATGGAATAGGATATTCAATTTTTTAGCAATTTGACCATTAAGCAGAATCTAGCTTCATTAATCAACTCATACCGAGTCTACTCTAATCGGAGTTCTAGAGCATACACCGATTTAACTTATGCGCTAAACTTTAAATGACGTATTCTTTTTCGGATAAACACCAATCAAAAGTCGCGTGTCTAGCTCTTAAAGTAGTTCCCAGAACTTTTTTCAACAACATCCATAATGTCACATCCGCTAGTTAAATCGGTGTATTGGCTTGGCAATTTCGTATTTTCCAGACAATGAGGATTTGTTAAATACGATGACAAAGAAAGTTACATCTGGAAGAGAGAAATCAGGGCAACAGTTCAAAAATCAACACGAAATTCCAGGATTTTATTCTGCTTTTATCCAAGCAGAAAAAACAAGATGTACGTTGAAATTACCATAGTTTTACACCCAAATTTAGTTTAAGTTCAATTAAGAACAACAGTAAATAAATTCCAGGACTTTCTTCTATGGCTGAAATGAATTACAGGACTTTCCAGGACTAGTGGCAAACTTGCAAGTAGGCAAGTATTATCCTCCGCTTTGAGAGGGAGAAGCGATTTTATAAAAATTAACCTTACATGAAATGTTATGTAATCCAAGTTCTGAATTGAATGTTCCAGGTGGACATGATTTCCAATTATAGCCTGTTCCCGCAGGACAGTAGAAACCAGGCGGACACAGGCTAGGTGCAAGATGATCTCCAACACAGTAAGAACCAATGGGACATTGATAACATTCATTGGCGAGGATATCTGGCATGTATGATCCGTCCTAAAAAGACAAGAACGGTTTGGTTGTATTAGGTCTATCATATGAGCTGTGCCATACCGAGACAAACCATTTTTAGTATAGCTCAGTCCCCGTTTTATGGGAGCCAAGAAAAGCCGTGGCTTTACGACCTACCAATACATCTCTCTAAATCGTAATCTTTTGTAAGAACGAACAGTTTGATAGCAATTTGAAATCGAAGAGCAGAAAATTTCACATCTGAAAAAGAGTGGTAAAGAAAATCGGAGAGAAAAACATATGTATTCTAAAGTCACAGTGTGAAAAACGTCCGAAAACGGGTACCGCATATTACCATATACGGGACAATGTTCGGTAATTTCACGCTGTGAGTTCTACTTACCTCGCATGGTAAAGGTAGTTTGGTTCCACGAGGACAATAGTGACCTTTTGTGCAATTTCCACCAGTCGCTGTGTCCATTGGTTTCCCGTATTTTGCTCCAAGATGACAGAAGTATCTTTCGTCACAATCATCGGTCGGGTAGGTCAACCCATCACTCAAACAGTACTTACCCGGCGCACATTTCTTACATTCCGCAGATGATTTTAGTCCCGTGTTATTATTGAATGTACCTTGTGGACAGTTGACCGGTGTTTCAATTCCTTCCGGACAGTATTTACCCTCCGGACACAGTACACCTCGTAAACCATCGACAGGGTTAGGTACATAGGAACCGAGTATGCAATGATGGCCAGCGCTACAGTTACCGGTAAAAGTTGGTGATGATCCTATGAGAAAATTATATTTTAATGTTGCATAAGAAGAAATCATTCATAAAATTACTTGCGCCATATTGCTTTTCAAGGATTTTCTTAAATTTACAATTCTCACTGTTTTTAAGAATAAGAACATAGAACTCCTACTATAATGGCCGTTTCTAAAGCGATTAATAACAATGAGATCGCATGGAAAGTGAAAGTTCAGCGTTCCTAGTAAAAACGTTTTTGAGACGTTCTTAAGACGTTGCCGGGAAACAGAGACGAAATTTTAGGCTTCCTACTAAGTGGACGAGGTTTTTACCGACGTAGATTTTACCGATAAGATACACCAGACCAGAATGTCAAAAATATGAAAAATTTTGTAAAGGAATTTGAAGGCTCACCGTGACAATATTTTCCTGATGGACACAACAAACATTGTGAGGGATTTGTTAGCTTTGTACTATTTCCGTAAGTTCCATTGGGACATCCGTATTCCGTGGAATATTTGGTACCATTCGGACAATAGAACCCGTCTGGACAGGGGAATTTTGTGTAGTCTGAGATAGGGCCATCCTTTCGATCGCAATAATATCCTTCGAGACATTCCTTACAAACCCATTGTTTCGTTAAGTCGGTCCACTTTCCTGACTCACAAAGAACTTGAGCAGGCGAGCCTGTGGGACAGTAGTAGCCTGGATCGCATACATAAGATGATGGATCTTTTTGACTTTGACCAGCAGGACAGTAGAAACCTTGCTGACAGAAATCTGTTGGTTTGGTATTCTTGAGACCTTGGCAATATTTCCCTGGTTCACAGAGTGAGCAATCTTCCATTTTCTTGTTCCCTGTACAAAAGAATCAAAATTATTAATTCTGAGATAAAAACGGATATTGTTCAGAGGAATTAGATTTATTATCCTACATAACCCAGCTAGAGAGAAATGTATGTGATGTGATGTGATTATTTACCCAGGATACCCTCTTCAGTTCTTCATGAACTGCTATTTGCGTAGACTTATTTTAGCGAGTCGATTTTTAGTTTTGATTTACTTTCACGAATGTCTTAAATTTACTTAAAATTTGCGAGAATTTTCCCTGTGTGTAATGTCTCGTAAAGGACAGTATTAAAACATTAACGTGGAATGGGTTAAAATTTACGAAAATCAAAGATTAATACCTGTAGCGTTTGAATATCTTCCAGCTGGACAATCCTGTGGGATTTCAGTTCCATTTGGACAAAACTGTCCTTCAGGACAAACATTTCCATGTGTTCCTCTTGGATTCGGTACGGAAGAACCACCAGAACAATAAAATCCAGCATAGCACGGACCAGTAGAGTTAAAGTTTCTCTTTCCAGCGCAGTAATCACCTCCCTGACAGGGCGTAGGTTCGTAAGAGCCTTCAGGACAATAGAAACCAGGCTGACATTCACCTCCTAGAAGTGCAGTGGAAATTGATAAATTCTCAAAGCAAGATCATTTTTTCAGATTCAGGAAACAACTTGCTATAGACCTTTTCTGTAAGCCTGTTCTCTATCGCAATGTTCCTTTTTAGTGGGTGAAACTTTTGCAGGAGTTTATAGGGAAAAATGTAGTTGTTCGAAAATTTCTTATTTTTGCCAGTTTTTATCATTACAAAATTTACATAGTGTTTCAGTCTCACAATGCTTGGTATTTCCTAAAAATTTCAGGAAATTCTATACGATAAAATTTTTGAAAATGTCAAAAAAACTGCTTTTTCCAATACAAAACACTGCAAAAGTTTCACCTACTAAATATCTTGAACAACGGCAGAGTTCAATATGGTAACCTTGAATTGAAAAGGTCTATAACAGCGTATCTTCAAATTTTTAACATATTCGAGATTTTTCATATGTAATCACAAAAAGGTTATTTTGCAGAACCGGAACTACCAAAAAAGATAATTACATTAATAAGTAGAGACACAACATGTTAGTCTCTTTTATATCACGCATAAACTTTTACCTCATTCAGTACTAAAGTCTCTTGAAACTGTTGGAATAAGCAAGACAATTTTTTATCTCAATGCTTGATTTTTCCTTACCTAGTATATTTGATGGACAATTCTCTTACAAAAGTTCTTACAAAAAGGTTATAAAAAGGTAATGTTACATGATGTAAAACGTACAGAAGTCTCTTTAATATCAGGACAATTATGTCTCGATGTTTGATTTTCCTGCAAAAACAAATCTATTACCTGTCATATTTGATGGACACAAGCAATTCCCTGGCAAGAAATTATCATACTCTAATGGTGTTCGGCTTTTGGATCCACGGACGCAAAAGAAACCAGGTGCACATGGACCAGACGGTTTCTCCAACCCATCTCCTGCACAATATTCTCCCTTGGAACATTGGAAACAATCATCCCGCTTCTGGCCTAATGTTTGGTTACGGAAAGTACCACTTGGACATTTGTGTTCAGTTGCGAATCTTGTGCCGTTCGGACAGAAATGACCTTTCGGACATTCGTAGCTTTTGTAATCGGATGTGTTGGCCGGACAGTAGTACCCTTCCATACAACTAAAGCATGCTGGTTGACCGGTTAATGGCATGTATTTACCCGCTGGACAGCCTAATGGATGTGCTGTACCAACAGGACAATAATGACCAATGGGACAAGGTCCACTGATTCCATCATCCGTAGGGTTGTTCTTAGAAGTAGCACCTCTCAAGCAGTAAAATCCTGCATCGCAGTCACCTAGTAGAAAAGGAATCCAGGAAATTACAGTATGTCCCAAAAAACTTAATACCGTTTCAAAACAGTCAAATTTGTGACGGTCAATGGGAAAAGGGGACATAAAGCAAACCATAATTTACTTGTTTACCTCTCAAAATCATAAAAAACGTCTGTGGAGGAGGTAGTTTCTATTTAAGGGACAAGGAATTTGCGTGCTATTTGCGTGTTAAATATAAATGCTACATACAGACTTTTTTTAGTGATTTTGCCAGCGGGTGGAGTATGATCGCGGTAAAAATGACCAAGCCCCCCTTTCCCATAGACCGTTACATTTATAAACATAAACATAACAACACAGCATCAACTATTAATAACGTCTTCAATTTTATTATTTCACCAAAAGTAATGGCAATAATCAATAAGCTTTTTTATGTGTATTATCATCATATCTGGTTGTTTTCACATGGTGTTAAGTTTTTTGGGAAATACTGTAAACTAAAAAATCAACGCTTTTTCAAATATAAGGGCATGAGAGGTTTTGCAAACTGTAATCTAGTTTCATTTTCACGGTCAACAAACAACATTAAAATGTCATACCAGGCAAATCAAAATTAACCGATCTAGCGAAACATCTTAGAAATAATTTTCCTATCTCAATATGTAATAGAATATGCGGTTGGCTATATTTGAAAATTCATTCACTGACAACTTAATGTTGTCTTATTTTGCTTGGATAAAATCGAAGAAAAATAATTTTTTGACAAAACTACAATTAAGTTCCAAGTAGAGTACGAAATAACGGTTCGCAGTTCGCTAAATGCGAACCATTTTCAAGAAAAAGCGAACTAGAAATAGCATTATTGCCAAAAAGTGCGAATCAACAGTTTCAGATAATTTGTTATTTCGTTTGCTGTTTCGTTCTAAGGTTAAAAACATGCTTAAATGCAACAAAACGCTGAAAAAAATCTAGAAAAGTATATTAAAACTTATTTCCCTGACATCAGTTTTAAAGAGAAAAAAGCAGAAAATAGATTTTTGATATGAGAAGCCTTTACACTGCCAGAAAATCACAAGAAAAAGTTTATTTGATATACGAAGGAGAGAAAACTGTTCGCTATTTGCGCTAAAAACAAATCGCAGTTTTATTGAAAACGACTCGCACTTCGCAAAAATATTTTGCCCGTGGGGGCCTTTTTCATCGCTTTTTGAGGAATATTTTACAGAACCGTTTAAAATGTTTTTTTCGGACGTTCTAGGATAAAAATACTCTATACTTTCATAATTATCCAAGTATCTACCATATTCCGATTTCTGTTCACAAGTTACAAAACGACAATGTACGAACTTTCAAATAATAACGACCCTATCTTGATGGCAATTCTGGTTTATTGAAAGAGCGAAAAACTAAGGTATCCATTGTATCAAAAATAAGTCTGTCCTTACCTGATGTTTCGTTTAAACCTTTTTCTCCACAATATTTTCCGTATTCACACAACGTGCACTGATCTGCTCGCTCTAACCCTGGTGTTTTTGAATATCTTCCCCGGTCGCAACCGACAGGATCGTCAGTACCTTCCAGACAGTAATAACCTGCCGGACAAACACCTCCAATACCTCGGGAAAGAGGCGCATACGGAGTACGAGTTGCAATACCGCGTTTGCAATAAAAACCGGCAGCACAATACCCGGACTCATTTCCGGAAGTGAAATCGGTTGTTGCTAACTTGCCACAAAATCTCTTCGCCGGACAATCGGAGCACTCATTTTCTCTGGCCAATCCACCCTAAAACGGATTAAAATAAAAATCATATGAGCAGGCCTTGATAACAATCATATGAACAGGCCTCAATAAAAAAACATTTATTGATTGTCTGGGCGAAGTATAGTGATCATCCCTTGAAACTATCAAGTACTTTGCACGATCTAATGTTCCGAAACTAAGAGGTACACGACTGAACAATTTAGATAGTGGATTGGATGGAATTGGGCTTCGTCTGTGCATCCATTCGATGACATTCCATTGTTCATCGGGTTCTAGTTCAAACAAGTGGAAGCTCCCCTCGTCTATACTGCAAATTAATGTAGTTACATCGCATTGGTAGTGCAATCGCCTGGCAAGCGAGAGGTCGTGGGTTCAATCCCCATTCGATCCGTTACGTTTGCGGAAATCAGAAATTCACATTAGTGCAGGATTTGATGAATCATTAAAAGGTACTTACAATAGCATCCCAGGTTCCTCGAGGGCAAGGTACTATATCACGATAACCAGAACTAGCTGGACAATAGTAGCCTACAGGACATCGTACTGGTTGGATTCCATCGCTGCAGTAATATCTTTCAGGGCATTGCATGCAAGCTGCCAGTCGAGTGCGGTTGCTAATAAATATTCAAAAATCGGTGCAGTAGACTTTTCTTGTCTCTAACTATTTCAATTGAACGCGTTAATTATTAAATAGAAACAAACTCCCCAACAGAAGACTTTGCCGACTGGACAACCCCAGTCCTTGACGTCACATTGAAGTAGACTGGTGAACATGCCCGTTCCCAGAAATCGGAAAATAAGGAATATTGGACAAATCGGGAGCATCCGATTACGGGAAAGTTCGGAAGAACGTTTTTCCTTTCTTATAAGTGTAAATTACCGTCTATATCTATGTAATTTTCTCTGTAAACAAATAGACTACAGTACATTCCCGATAACTCGAACCTCCAAGGGACCAAGGAAAACTGTTCGACTTCGCGAATGTTTGAGTTATCGAGGGGATTTTAATAAGAAGAACTGCGTTAAGGGACCGATCAAAAGTTCAAGTTAACGAAAGTTCGAGGTCGCGAGGGTTCGAGTTATCGGGATTCTACTGTAGTTAGATTTCTTACGCCAACTAGGAGGGAATTAAGAATAAGCTAAATACATACCTGTATGTTCCTGCTAAGCATGGTATAGGAGCTGACGTATTTCCCGGACAGTGGTTTCCAATCGGACACTCGTCACCTGTTTTTCCGTCCAACGGTTCCGTTCTTTCTGCACCGGATATACAATAGAAGCCGGGTGCGCAAACACCATCCGGATCACCTAACCCAGTAGATATACAAGCTTTACCACCGGGACATGGCAAACATGCGGACTCGTTAGTACCACCTTTCCAAGGATTGTATGTTCCTTGCTTACAAGCAACCTTTGTAGCTTTCTCCGATCCTACTGGACAGTAATGACCTTCTTGACAAAGGCCACCAAATGTGCTTCCGTGCTAGAAGAAAAACACCAAAAATAACCAGCAGCTAATTTACGTCATGTTTGCGTCGTTGCAACATTTATGTGACGTCATTTACGTCAGATGGACGCTGAAATTGCATTTAAATAACGTCTTACGATCGCTTACGTCAGCTAGCTGAAAGATTTTTTACTGTTCTGGCCCCCTTAGTAATTTGTGACCTAGGAGCTCCGCGATCCATGCTGACGGAGCTGTCCCCAATCAGGAAAAAAACTATGCGCAAGGATTGGCAAAATTTACTCTTTATCGGAAATTAAAAGGTTCAAAAGTTAATCTCGCAGGAAAGGATAAGGACTTATGTTAGAAGGAATTAGCTTGATATAAATATTTACTTTATAATAAAATAATCAGGGAAATGTTTAGCTACACACGTATACCTATATACAAAATACGCAGGTTGTTTGACACGTTTGTTCGAGATCAATGACTGCAAATTAGATAGCTCAATGTTACTTTTTGAGTTTTTAGAAAAAGAATATCATATCTTCTTCTAGATTATTGTACAACGCTGCGTTACGTTGAATCTCGAAGAATTTGCCACATACGACGCAAATAAGTGACCAAAATTGACCAAAAACCCGCTACACACTTGGAAGCTTATAGACCTTTCAATTAAAGGTTACCATATTGAACTCCCCCGTTGTTCAAGATATTTAGTGGGTGAGTCTTTTGCAGTGTTTTGTAAGGTAAAAAGCTGCTTTTTGACATTTTCAAAACTTTTATCGTATAGAATTTCTTGAAATTATCAAGCATTGTGAGCCTGAAACACTGTGTAAATTTTGTTAAAGTAAAAATTAGCAAAAATAAGAAATCTTCAAAAAACTATATTTTTGCCTATAAACTCCTGCAAAGTTTCACCCACTAAAAAGGAGCACTACGATGGAGAACAGGCTTACAGAAAAGGTCTACAACTTCATAACCGCTAGTAATGGTTGTTACTAGTTACGATTGAATTCTTCATGTAGATACTTTGAAATATGAAGTATACACTTCAAAATGCAGATCTGCATCCCGTACCGCTACAAGTAATACAACATAATATAAATTCATAAAAAATAATCGTTACCGGTGGATTTGGCATGGGTGAACCAAGAACACAATAATAACCAGCGGAACAAAGTCCACTCTCCTTCCATTTTCCAGGGGCATCACAATACATCCCTGCACTACAGTTTCTACAATTTTCCAGACTTTTGCCACCTGGCGACGGATTAAATGTTCCAATGGGACAATCATACGGAATGATAGTTTTCGCCGGACAGTAATTACCTGCCGGACAATTCTTCGTATAAGACAATCCAGTCTCGTTACAGTAAGCGGTTTCGACGCAGTCATCGCATTTCCCAGTTTGTGATTGTGTTTGGTACGTTCCAAGTGGGCATTTTTTAGGGCTTGAAGATTGTTTTGGAGCGTAACTACCGGGTGGTGCTGGGTATTGATCCGGTCTAGTTGATGATCCGTTGCAGTAAAATCCCTCGGAGCAAGGTCCGGTTGGATCAGCTCCAAATGATCCTGCGCAGTAGAACCTAAGATAAGAAGATCAGACACATATTAGAACAAAGGAACCGTAAATAGATCCATTCGAGGGGGTTCCAAAATTTTTGCGTAGACGATTTTCCATGACGTAAAAATATGGTTGCGTGCACGACGTGCATGCCATTGTGTTAGTGCATGTTTCTTTCTTTTCTGTTTATATTAGCGTGTACACGACAGAAATTGAAAATCTCAAAGTTTTGGTAGGTAATTTTGCGTACACATTTTTTCGTGCACAAGCGTTCACGCAATTACTCAAGCCTTGCCTTCAACATTAACATACCAGCCAAATCCAGTTTAGTTGTTCATTAACACTCAACACTTAACATTTAAAAATACATTTGATCTTTTTTAAGCGTGCACTACGAAAGAAGAGATCGCAATGCCTTTATTTGCTTAAAAAACGAACGTGCGGATGTGCGCACAAAAAAAGCGAGATGTAAATGAAATTTCTTACAAATATATTTCCAAATAAAAAAGGGCTATGTCTCAAAAACAATCGAAATGAACTTACCCTGACGGACATTTCAAACAATCAGATGGTGATTTCGCTCCGGTGTTAGGATTATAATTACCGGGTGGACATACTTCCACTTTCTTTGCTCCTCTTCCGCAGTAACCACCAGCCGGACACAATCCTCCGGTTAACCCACCAGGTGGTGCCTGTATGGAGAAAATTAAAATGTGAAAATGACAAGATGTTTTTCGTACCTTGGGTGACACAAGTCATACCAAAATGACTATCAAAAAGTGATTCTTAATTTCTCTCATGAAGTCAAGCTCAAAATCCTTAAATGATTCGAAAAATACTAATGGCGGGCGCAAAAAAATTGTAGAATAAAGAGGCACTTCTTAATCGACCGTTGAGTTTCATTGAATCGATGAGACAGTGTACAAAGCTTTTTTGGTCTAAATGGGGCTGCGGCAGTTGCTCTGGCGGTTGTTCTGGCAGTTGTTCTAGCACTTCAGGACTCATGAATTTGAAAGATTTGAAAATATAAGCACAGAGTCTCAATTGCTATCATTAGTTCATGTTGATTGGTTCATAATGTGAAGCGAAGCAATGTGGTTGGTTCTTTCTCCTATTGATTATTTTGTTTATGTTGACAGCGGGGATACTAGGTACACCAAGTGCTTCCTGTCTGAAGAATTTCCTTTTTACGATATGTTGATTTTAATTCCTTAGATTGAAACAAGCCCTGCTCTCATTCTTATCAAATTGATATTTTGAGCCTGAACATTTTAAAAAC
>JAUBWS010113629.1:3717-23162 GCA_032270445.1 Darlingtonia californica
TGAGGTGTGTCTTCTTTGAAGTTCTAGATTATCAACATCCATGTACTTTCCAGCTAGGAATAGCACTAAGTTAAGCATCTCCACTTGTTTTAAATTAGTTTGCCAAGACGCCTTTGTAACTTTCATAGGTTACAAAACTAAAAATAAAATTCTGTGAAGTTCCATTAATTAGCAAAAAAATATAAGACTAGTTGCTTGGTTAACAAGAATGCATATTTTATTGCCTTAAAAGAAAATAGAATAAATGGTAATAAAGAATTTAGTAAAGCAATGCTTTACTTTTTGATTTTCATTTCTTCTATTTTTCAAACAAGCTTTTTCTAACGTCTGATTGTTCTACCTATAGACTCTGCCACCAGGGATTGGGTTGCTTAGGAAACTAAAGACCTTGAATGCTGATGAGAACTACATAGAGGAATTACCAGAAGAGGTAATATTTTAAGATATTCTTCTCCAACCCGTAGTAATTTCCTCAATTATTTCAAAGTATTTTCTGTACCTTTGCATGTAAAATGTGAGGAAACTAACTTTAAGTAAAATTAGACACCTGTTTTATACCTTGTTTGATTTGATTCTACTGTCATGTTCATAAGATAACATAGCTACGTTAATTACGTCTTATTCATAAGTGCAGTCGTGTAAAATTAAATTAGACACATAAAATAGGGTCAATTTCACCTTTTTAATTCATGTTGTTATGATCTTCCTTGCATTTTCACTTTATTAAAATCTTTATAGAGACAATTCAAGATGTCCTTAGCTTAATTAATCATCAAACACATTTTGACGACTTCTTTTATTTTTGTGGAATAGACTGCTCTATATATGCACTAAGCAAATATTTGATTATTAAAAAAGGACAGGTTTTTTGCGATTTTAACTTTTATCATTTATAAATGATTTTTTTCAAGAAAACTACCTTGAATTGGATCTTTTAATTGAATTGAAATTTACATAGACATACCTATAACCTGTTTCCACGCAATATTACTTATACTTTAAATACTGTTGATATAAGACAATACAACCTAAGGTTATGATGATGATTTTTTTTTTAGATCGGTAGCTGTGTAAGTTTGACCGTCGTTTCCTTACGTCAGAACCGATTAATACATTTGCCTGATGAAATTGGTTGGCTTGCAAATTTGGCTGTCTTTAATATTAGTTCTAATATGTAAGTTGTAATTATCATTCTGTATGTTGTGCTATGTACCTGAAGTTATGAAGTAAATTTGTCCTTTTGGAAATCTTTAAGTTTCATGTTTGGTTTTACTGTGTTCAAAGCCTATGTAGTGATAAGAATTGGATTTTTCATCAAAGTTCAAACTAGGTATAATAAGGTCTTTCTCCTGTAACATAATTCTCTTCAAGAAGAACTACAAAAAAGTTTGCATTCATGTCTTTTGAAAACCTGATCAATACATATTTCAATATTCTACGTAGGTTAGAAAACCTCCCTTACACGTTGATGAAACTTAAGAAATTGAAAGCATTATGGTTGTCTGAGAATCAAGTGAGTAATTTGTAATTTTTCATGAATTTATATTTCAATTTTTCATATTCATGCATAGTATTTGCTTTAGACATCAGGGCCCTTCCAGAAAATTTCTCATCTATGTTGAATAATTTGAACTTATGAAACAATTTAACAAGTGAAAATGTGTCCTTTCAATTTTTTCTATTTTTACTCTTTAAAAACTAGCATAACAAGATCAAGAAAATGTAAAAGTAATAATACTAACTATAATATAACATAAAAGTACTGCATTTCAAAGTACTGCGTTTAAAATGAGATTTTGCTTTGTAAATCTCCATGATCAAAAACTGTGTTGTTATTAACGCCAAGTATCAAATAAGCACCCTCTTTCGCCTCCTACAACAACAGTCGTTATTCGAGCAGGGGCACTCATTGAAAAAAATTGATCTCATCCCGGGGCGCTTATTCGACAGAGGCGGTCAATCAGTAGAGGGCGGTTATTCCGTCATTTACAATAGGTTGGTTTAAAAATTGAATTGTGATTATTCCCTTATGGGATTATATGTAGTGCATATATGTATGTTATACTTAATCATTTCTTTCGGATGAAAAAGGTGCATTATGATAAAATTACAAGTTCCATTCTTTAATCTTAGGCCAAACCTCTGATACCACTTCAAACAGACTGTGATGAGGCGAATGAACGTAGTTATTTGACTTGCTACATGTTCCCACAACGGCCAAGCACAGAAACTTATGAAGAAAGTAAGAAAGCTTTAATTGCGTACAGGGTTGGTCATTTGATATGTCAACCTCTTAAATTAAGCAACTCATTTTTCCCATTCGTTGACAAAAAAATAAATAGTAACTAAATAATGGTGGTCATACGTTGATTTATATATTTTTTTACTTCTATCTTTTTCAATAAATTGCCTTTAACAAACAGTTACTATGAAATTTTTGATTTTATAATTTGGGACGGAATGCAAAAAATCAGTTATGAATGGAAAAGAGTCTAATATATTTATTTTCCTCATCCGATAAATATTCATCGTGCTAATTTTCTTAGTTTCCTCCAATTGGATGAAAGATTTTTAAAACGTTTTTTTTTGCATTGGTGTGGCATTTGTATATCAAGAACATTTTAGTTGTCTTTTTTGCCCTGTCTTCGAATTCTTCGGCGATCCCTTGGAAACTCTTTCGGAAAACAGTAAAGCCATTATTAATGCCAAAGAACTCCACATCGCTACTCATCACAGTAATAGCTAATAAGAAGATCAATTTCACCATAGAATCCTTATGGTCGGTCAATTTTGGTGAAATTCAGTCACCATAACCTTAAACAGTATTAAGTACTGGTCCTGATTTCAATATGTTATATTTTTAAATGTTAATTTCTTTTCTTTGTTTTTTGGAAATGGTATAGATTGTAGGCCCGTGACCAAGTGTTTTAGAATGGTTTTTTTTACTTTTTTACCTATCACCTGTAATTTCATAAGGTCCTGTGTAGATATTTCAATGAAGTCAGGATCCTCATTGATAACAGGCCATGGTGAACTGAAGGGACTAACTGGGAATATAATCATGGGCTTTTCCAGAAAACGATTGTTCACTCTATGTTGAGGATATGGACTTACATAAGAGATATCATGACCCCCTGGATGTCCCAAAATAGTAACTCAACCCCTGGATTTGTCCTATTTTCGCATTGGGATCCCTGGACATCCACTCTTTTGTCATTTTTTACATGTGAGACCCCCTGCAAAGCATCACTCCCTAGACGTCCACAATTTGTGACAGTGAGCACCCCCTGGACGTCCGATATCCTCAAAAAAGGGTATAAAGTTTTCTTCTAGAAAAGCCCCATGCTGATAACGAAAAGAAATGTTCACGCGGTCATTTATTTCTAACTATAGCGCCAAGCCTTGGGGAACAACAAGAAAACATCAACCAGTCTTTATTGGAAGAAGAATGGAAGAAACGAACCTCAGTTGTGTTTGATTTGGAAGATGACGACCCTCAAGTTGTATGTGTTCCTTTTCCTTCATTTTCCTCACAAAATCATAAACCATCTTTAAGGAATAGACCATATCGGAGTTAGAAAAAATTAAATGCGTTCTGGTCGATTGGGGTTGCAAAGGGATTTGAAGTGTATTATAAGAGTTATTTCTCCTTTGGGAACGGCAATTAACTCTATTGTTTGGGGAGGCCGATCGACCAGAATGCACTGCAATTTTTCGATCTCCGATATGGTCATATCATTCTCTACAGGGCTATTTCACAAACTGTAACCCCTAGGTCACCTAGGAGCGCTGCGATCAATGCAACAGTTAGAAGCACCCCTGTCTCTGGAGCGATAGAGCAAAACTCTCCAAATTGAGTTTCAGAGTTTATGGAATGGCCCTACAACAAAGATTGATGAATTGATTGATTCATAAATTTTAATTTTCAAAGTGGCTTCCAGGTTATTGTGAACTAGAAATATACTACCAACACATTTCATGAATAACAAATTTACGAGATTTACACCAAAGATTTCTAGGTTAAATTTCAACAAAACACTTTCATTAGATACTCACTTTCTTTGTATTCAAAAAACGTTTTGAATTCTTAGATCGCCAAAAATTCAGACCCAATTCTCTCAAGCCGCCTACAGACGTTGTTCTTATAAAAAAAACGCGTATATTGACAGTTTTAGACAGGACTTTTCAGCTTTTTTTACAAGTATCCTTATTTTTCTTATCAGGTGCGATTATCACGGCAACCGACACCCTTCCCTAAAGACGTCCGCGACAAGATTAACCAATTTCGTAATCAAGCAATCGCTAAAGGTCATGTGTCAAACCATCATCCAGTTGGCGAACACGTAAAACCGCAGCATCCTTATCAACCGGCAGACGAAATTGAACAAAAGAGACATGGTCATGTAAGACATTTTCTTAGCATATTATAGTGTTATTATACCTTATGCTGTGTCCGTTTTTCTCAGGTGACGAAATGTCCATCCTTTAAAAAAAGTAATTCGATATGAAAGCTAAGCGAGTCACAATGTATTCAATAGTAGCAAGAAATTCAGCGAACATAATCATTTGTTACAACAAACCATAGTAAGCTCAGGAGAAAATATCGTTAATTTTGTCCACGATAACCTTTTGGTGTCTGCTTGAAGTTTGAAGAGTATAAAGTTTTAGGAAGGAAGAGGAAATTCAACCTTTAACTACTACTTAGCAGAGAATCCCACCTTATATGACAAACTTTACAACAACTTTTCTTGCATTTCATTAACTTCAGATAAAATTGTTTTCATGTTTTCAGCGGAAGCTAAATATTTCTACCCTAGACATCATCATTTTTTATATTGTCTTGTATAGCCTCCACCTTCATACGGTCACGTGATGAACCTACCCCACGAATTTCCTGTAAATGGACATCACGAACCGTACACCGGACACCCGGAACACCCGACGCATGCCACGGAAGAAGAAAAGATGCTTCTAGAGCAACTAAAAAACTCGAGTCTTCACCCGGGCGGTGGACAACAGGCTGGGACCTCCGACCACATGAACTCAAAATTCTCCATTCCTGTCGTCCCGTCGCCGATCTCGTCGCGACGATATGATGACGGTTACGACGGTGATAATGTATCGGTAGAAAACATCCATCTGTCAGTAGGTGATAGCAAGAAAAACATAAAACTGAGCTCGGATTCAGGGCTAGGTAGCTCAGAACTCGGTGAAGAACATCAACACTGGAAAAACGGTAAGGTTTTTGACAGGTTTATTTTATACCATATTCAGATGTTAGGGCGGATTTTGTTTGATGCACAGTGAAAATGACATCAAGAATTATGTTAAATTTTGTTGCGATTCAATGTGGTGGAAATTGAATTTTAAGGGCCAAATTTTGTCTATTTTTTGATTAAAATAAATTAATTTGGCACAGGCGGTCTGGTGATTTCAAATAATTTGCGCTTATTGTAATATTTGTTTTGGATTCTTTTGACATGTTTAATGATTTATGATTTCTTTAGAATATCCAGCAATACCAGAACAAGAAGAAGTGGTATGTGTTTTCATTTATCATATCGGACAAAAAACTGTCGTCGGACAAAAGTGAAGACATTGCATTTTTTCGAAAAACATGGTTTTCGATAAAAAATTATAGTGTCTATATTAAGTTTTCAAGCAATAGTTTTATTAGGGCAAAATTTTGCCCGTCACTTTTACCCAACATTTTTTGTCCGATAAGTCAATATTTGTATTTACCGAAGATGAATTTGCGCACACCTAATTCTCTATTAGAGGAAATCATATTGTCTTCAATGGGCGTTTTTGTATCTCCATTCGATTAAATGACATCCTACTTTAAAGTATTTTAATTTGGCGGGAGCTAGGTTTCATGGACGATTCTTTAACATTTTAGCTGAATTCGCTCACAAACTTCATGATAAACTGTATTGTCAGTATCATGATCATCCTCAGAGGACTTTTGTCAAACTTCATCATTAACGCTGTAAGAGAGCCTCACGCTAAGTGATGAACCCTCAGTTTCGGAAAACTGAGGACTGAAGTGAGATTCGAACTCACTGAGCTATCCAGTATATTGTCAGTGAAGTGATGGGATATATACTTGATTTAAGAGTTAGATTAATAAGGCTTCCTTTTTACTTAAAACAAGTACATGATAGTTAAAAGTCATCATCGGGCTTTACTAGTTTATTAAAGATTCATTTTTCAGAGTGTGAGGGTTGTCAAATAAATATTGCATACTAACTAATAATGTTGAATAGTTCCTTAATTATATGTGTTTGTATTTCCTGTTTTAGTTTCGTGTCACAATAAAGAAGACGCCTCATTTTGGGTTCAGTCTTTCAGGTGGTGTTGATTCGCCCACTAATCCAATGCGGCCAAATGATACTGTAAGAATGCTTTAATTTCTATTACTTACTTGTTCTACTAAAGAATTCAGTAGCGATATCAAGGCAGTCTTTGCTGACGATTTTGTACATAAACACCATAAGAGTTTGTATATTCCGTGTATGTATATCTAATCCATGACTTTCCGTTAGAAGTTGATCGAAATCAAGGTAAATTTTAAACATATCTTAATGTTATTTTTTGTATTCTATCTATCGTCTTGTTCTCAGTCTTTGTGCAAAACATCCATAAAAGGTTTGAGTATTTAAAATTTCTCATTAGGAGAAATGATTTAGCTAGTATCTTTGCTTGTTCTTCGCTTAAGTATTTTCTCATTTTAATCAGTGCAAATAAGCGATAATAAATAATGTTCTTTTTTTTGTTTCAGAGTATTTATATAACAAGAGTAATGACTGATGGACCCGCTGCTCTGCAC
Source organism: Darlingtonia californica (assembly GCA_032270445.1). Taxonomy (NCBI): domain Eukaryota; kingdom Viridiplantae; phylum Streptophyta; class Magnoliopsida; order Ericales; family Sarraceniaceae; genus Darlingtonia; species Darlingtonia californica. Next base: position 10,547 of record JAUBWS010113629.1, read on the forward strand.
CTGCAACCCGGTGATAAAATCTTAGAGGTGGGTTTTAGAAAAATCAAAGTTCTATTCAATCTTCAATTCTTTCAACCTACATACCATGAGTTGGTCAATACTTAATACTAGTCATTACTACTGCTTTATCTCTCTGCAAATGTTTCTGGTGTAGTGTTGCATTCAAGCAGATTTGATGTATGTTTAATCCGGTATAAGTACTGCAGTTTAATCTGGCATTAGCGTGAGAAACTCTTTAGCCATCAACTTGCAAGGTCGTTGAAGTGCAGTATGCCCTCAATAAGTGGGACCTTGAATAAGTGGGACATTCATACAAATCGCAATAGAAACATTCACTAAGTGGGAATATCAGTTTTGGTTCCCTCAGCATAACTTATACAAAGCACTTCGAATAACTGGGACATTTGCTAAGTGAGACAATTGTTATTCATTCACTTTATATTTTCACTTGGTCCGTTGAGTGTCCCACTGTAAACACTATGGATCTACAATAATGGTCATGCAGCGCGTACCTGTAGTCTCCAGCTATGTCAACCAGCGCGAACCTTCTACGTTTTAGATTAATTTTATTATATGCTTTTCCTTTTCATTCAAGGTGAATGGTAACGACTTCCGTAACATGGAACACGAGAAAGCCGTCAAGATTTTGAAAGCATGCGATGAGGTCAATCTTCTTGTTTCACGTCGAATAAACAACGATAAAACGTAGAGGATGTACATCAGGGAGAATTTAGCGTGTTTCGTAACTTATTCAAAGGAAGGAAACATCCGAGTGATGAATCGACTCCTAGTACCCGGCATCAAAAGATCAGGTAGTTGATTGTGATGGGCATTGGACGCGTTGTTAACGTTCTGATAGACGTCAGCGGGACGTACAATGTGCGTGACGGAAACGCCGTGTTTGTATGTGTAACGTCTAACGTCAAACAAGTTTCGGCTAAGAAAAACGTTGTATGAGTAAGAATGAGCATGTTTTGGAGAAGAAAAAGAGAGGAAGAAATCACGAACAACAGATTCATCTGCTTTTTCTCTCATGTAATATTTGTGGAAGCGGTCTCATATAAATATGAGGAATTATAGCTGGACTTACTTGTCTTGGGATGTCAGAGCCGCATCCGATTGATAAGCAAGCGCCCGCGTTTGAGAGCAAAAAAGGTTACTAAATATAAGGTAAACCCTCTCCTGCAAAGATATTTCCCCACCTCTTTATCTGGTTCTGGACGCCACAGTGATGTTTTATTAAATCTAAATTAGTAATGTGAGTGGAAGGCTATCCATGTTTTAATTGTTCAGACAGTCAGTAAAGGCATGGTATTTTTGTACATGTTAATGGCATTTCTCATACTATGTGTTCACCCTTGTATGAACAAATCAGTTTTCAAACTTTTACCTACCAAAATATATGGTACAATATCTCGCTTATTTCGACCAAATTTTTTTTTAAAGGTAACCCTCCGCTAAAATCATCACCTAAAAAAGGTTTATGCCGGTCTAAGTGGGCAAAATTAGTAAAAACCCTATATGGAGGAGTGGTTTTCCTTTTTAAATCCTATGTGGAGGAGTTGTTTTCCTTTTTAAACCCTATGTGGAGGAGTGGTTTTCTTTTTTAAACCCTATGTGGAGGAGTGGTTTTCCTTTTTAACCGGCATGCAATTCTGACAATAATCCGGACATCAGTTCGGCTCCTTTCAGACCATATTCCATACGAAACACTTCAAATAACTGGGACATTCTTTGAGTGAGACATTTTTTATTCCTTCCCTGGATATTTTTGCTTGGTCTCTCAGAGGCCCACTTATCGAGAGTATGCTGTATTAAGTAATCAAGGGCCTTGGCGACAGGGGCAGGGGGGCTTGACCCCCTCACTTTTTTGCCAAGTAGAAAAAAGCGAAGAGAAGCTGTGTAGCACAAAATATCCTAATTAATCCGAGAAGTTAGTATTATTTAAATAAGTACGCGGATTATTTTCGCTTTTATACCAGGCAAGGTGTATTTATAAGCAAAATCTTGCATTTGTCGATGAAGATGGTATTTAACAGCGTCTGTATTTACCTTTCTACCCAGGCAAATCATGAAGAAAACCTATGCGGAGGAGTGTTTTTACTAATTAGGTCCATGGACCGATATTATTGTTTTTTCTATTAATTTCGAAATTCATTCGTTATCTAAATCACTTGTAATAATTATAATATAATATCAGTTACAATTCTAATATATGTGTTATATTTTTGTTATATTTTCGCTTGATGTTGTTTATAACGCCAAAACATCTACGAAGGAGTATGTTTTTTTGTCTCCTTCGTGGAAGATTTTTTTTTATTTGTATATGAGAAAAGTAGTAGGCCCAATTATTTTTTACAGTGCTCTAGAGAAGTATTAGGATGGACGTTTTATTTTCGACCGTTCCAGCAGGCAAAATGGTAGAAACACTATATGGAGGAGTGTTTTTTCTTTTTAAACACAGGACTGTGTGCCATTAGAAAAAACAGTCCTCCGCATGTGTTTTTTCACATTTTCCACCGAAGTAGAACTCTTAGGTCACGTTTACACGAGAGTCAGAATGAACAATCAACACCAACGGTGAACTGTCCTCTAACACTTTCTTTCAGATATTATTTTCCTTCCTTATTTAAACTGGCCTTATGCAATTAATTTTTGCTAGTGCAGCCGCTTTCTCGCAGGCCTCTTTTGGTTCAAGTTGTAGAATATTACGATAGGTTAAATTGACTGTTAAATCTCGACCTCCTGGCTCCCAGATCTTTGAAGAAATCGCTGAAAACTAGTTAAGATTTTGCTAAATTTAGAGAATTCCCTAGGCAGGTAAGGTCCTCAAAATCAAATTTTGGACAATTTTTGGAAATTTCTGTTGCGTAACGGTTAACGTATACAGTACAAATCTAAAAGTTTCAGAAGATTCCACCATACTGCAGAGATAAATATAAAGATTGCAACCCGTCTATGGAATTCTTTCTCGAGCGAGAGACTTTCGATGTAAACTGGTCGAATTCAGATTCTACACAAAATACTGACCAACCTGTTAATACATAAAAATTTTGTTACTCATATAATGCTTTGAAAATCTAAATTTTTTTATGTACATTATATTGTGTTTACTCTCCTCGTGAACGAAAATTATAATATAAATGAACTCGTAATTAAATTGTAAAATTTGTAGTAACTCAAGTATATTTCTTTTAGCTAAAATTTACTGTAGAAAAGTCTATAAAAATGTCAGGAAGAACGAAACATTGAGACATGTTGTTTGACTTGATCAACCAGAACAATTAATGAGACTTTACTATGGGAACTTTTAGCTAGAAGAAATTATCATCTGAATCATAAAGCATGCTATTGGTCAATGGCAAATTCTCCTCACTTTTGTAGTTTTTTTTATTGACCTAAACATACTTGGTTAACTTTCGATACGATGGTGTTTTACCCTTTGTATGTCGCTCCCAAGGTTAGTTTCACTTAAACTCCACTTGTGGTTTCGAATTTAAGTCCTAAACGACCAACTCCGCCGCACCCAAAGACCTAAATGGGACAGATTTGTCCCTGCGCGTTTTTTTTCTCTCAACCATTGTTAACAAAATTTTGCGTGAAAGATTTTTTTCAAAAAAGAAAGGAAACATCAACCTTTCCACCCATACATGGCAATTTTTTATTCTGCGTGCAAAGTGTTCAAATTTAGCTGATTTAAAAAAGATAAGTAATGTATTTTTAGAATTTTTTTATCCTTAGAGGCTGTTTACATGAGAATTTCATTTTTAAATTTATTTTAAAACCCAAGTCTCGAAACTACCCGAAATTAACCCATTTCTCTCAAAAAGACAAATGAAATTTAATTTCGGTGTCAAAGGAAACCCCAAAAGTGGTTACAGTTAATGGCATTGTTAAAAAATTTAATTTCGCCCGAAATCAAATTCTCGTGTAAACGGCCTCTTATTTAACCTTATCAAATATATCTACGCATCTTTTTCTGCAAACTTAATTTGTTCATTTAAAATGTAACTGCATTTTGTTAAAATCACTCGCAACACAGAGTTCATATAGGGTAATTTCGGGTCGTGAATTTTAAAATAAATTTCAATTCTCTCGAAATAAAATTCTCATGAAAACGGCATCTAATTAAGTTTTAAAAATTCGCCTAGATAATATTTGAAACTTTGAACAGTTAAGGAGGTTCCCCTAGGAAAAAGCTAAAAAGCAATAATCCTTGATTTTTGCGATGTGGTTTGACTTGGCTTGTAGGATGGACTGCTTTATGGATATTTTTGTCAAAATTTTGATCCATGAATAATTAATGAGCTCCGGTAGCTGCAAAATAGCTAAGAAGGTAACTCTAGTTTAAGACATGAAATCTACGAAAGGAGGGATAATTTGGCACATTTAAGGATTTTTCTAGAGTACATAGTTTGCTCAATTAAGTGAAATGATTCTTAAACTGCTTTTATGAATCGCGCAGTGCTTTTAATGTGAGTGTTCCTAAACGAAATAGTTTGCTCAATTAAGTGATTCTTAAACTGCTTTTATGAATCGCGAATGTTCTTTTAATGTGAGTGTTCCTAAACGAAAAACGGCCTCTCATTAATTATTCATACACCGATATTCACTCATAAGAAAGGCATTAATAAGATGAAAAAAGGAGCTTCAGTTTTATAGACTTTTCCTATCTAGAGAAATTTTGCTTCAAAATTCCAAAAGTAACTTCCGTAAACAACGACTTTAGAAAAACACAAGTGAAAAATTCCCACTAAAAACAAAAACTACAGCTTTCCAGGCTGCCTAAAGCCGAAAAAAAGTAAACAAAGGCTCACCCAAATCACTTCAAGTCTTCAAAGTTACTATCAATGTCAACGAAAAAAAGTAAACCGAAAAAGTACAATGAGCTCGTTCGACGAGGGATTGATCATCAGATCTTTTCTTTTAACGTTGGTTGAAAGCTTCAACCTCGGCCCCCCCAGGGCTAAATTTTTTCGTGCTATTGATATTTTCGCTGTTAAAACTAAAATTTTCACCACATAAAATAGACAGTTTAAGCTTTCGCCTAACGTTAAAACGAAAAGATTTGATCTGTTCCTCGTTCCTCGAACGAGCTCATCTTACTTTTTCAGTATACTAATTTTTGAAACACCCTGTTGACGAAGGAGAAAAATAACTTGGTCAATGATCAAACTTCCGTGTGCGCATCATATGCAAAAACCGCAGCAGCCCGTGGCTGGAAAGGCGGTTCATGCATCAACGCCCCAGCCGGGTGAAAATGTATTTACTGTATGTAATTTACAGAACCTAAATAATCATGAGAGACCTTTCGAAGCGTTTAAACTCAAAGTCATAAATTCAAACCATCATTTCTCTTTTTAATGGTGTCGTCCTGTTCCAGCAGCTATGGTTAGTGAAGTTAATATTTTACTCGAGAAATCGTTATTTATCTATCTAATCCTAGTTTTGATAGTTTTATCAACAGTACAGAAACTTTGATTGGTTACTATATTTGATATTCACCCTTCAATTTTTGGAGACCCTCTCTTCGATATCATTCTATATTAGTTTGTATTTGATAGTAACAATGTTGTTTGAAAAATTTTCTGTATTTTATTCTCAGTTCTGAACCCAATGCTTGTCATTGTTGCATGGTTATTTATATAAGACTTGTGAGAAAGTAAATTCAAACTTGCGTGTTACTGAGTATTACTGAGGTCACAAATAGTTATAAAGGGACTGTACCGCCAAAAATGAGAAAGTCTATATCACTAACTAACATCTAAAAACTAAAGAAAATCCACAAGATTAGTAATGATTAGCAATTTAGGGCTCAGAACCAGTCAGGATGCACCATATACTAATGAGAGATGACCTGTCTTCATTAAGTCTTCATAAGTTAAAAAACATTTGTAAACAGCATTTACTGAGCCAATACATTTCTTAATAAAATATTGTCACATCTTCTACGATTCTTTTATTAAAAAATTTTTCTTAATGTAAAACTTATACTCGCGGTATTTAGCATTAGTAATTATTGCAAGAAACTTTTATTTCATGGTGGCCATCACTTTGATTAAGTATTATAGTTGATGGTCTCCACATTATCATCTTTGTAGACAAATGAGCTTTTTCAATGAAATAAATAAATATCTATCTATCTAGTCTTCAAAGCATTAAAATACCTTCGAAGACCCACAACATCTGTCACCTTTCTATAGCGCATCTTTATGTTTATATTCAGTCTAAAAGTAGTCTGCACCGAGCTGGACCATTTTTGCAATAGCCTGTGTTTCCCAATCATTTGGCGAAATGAAAACCTTGTTTGCATTGAAAACACTGAGTGAGAAGCCTTATGGCAGCTTGTCTGCTTTGCACTGGTTCATGATGGTTGCTGGACAGTATTGAAAATGATTTCTTTTTCAAACATCTTTTTATAGAGATAAGTTTTTTCAAAAATAGTTTTCACAAGTACTCCTATTTTATTGAGTAGAACAGATGTTGTGAGAATCATTTTGTTGCAGTGCAATCCCTGTAAACATACACATTGAATAAATATTGTGAGTTTGATAGATCGCTATACGTGTCGCCCTTGTAGTGAAATGAGTATATCCAGTTTGAATTTGAAATATATCTTGAAAGATATCAAGTTGTGAACAATTTTATATGCCTACTGGCATGTTTATTTATATAAATGGAGGAAGTCATGTAAGTTCATGGAACTTAAATTTTTGATAATTAAGGTCACCCCCTAACCTCGTAGAAAATGTCTGTCTGTTAGCCATGTTGCTTTTAATGTTTCACAAATGTAGATGGTATCTATCCATCACATTTTCCAATGTCAGTCTGTTACTTTAAGATTTCAGCTCAAAGTGGTTCAATGCATTGGTATTAACTTTTGTTAATTCAAAATCTTCTTTCATAGAGCCATGTAGTTAATTTAAATAGATAAACTTTTGTTTCATTGAGATTGACTGAAAATTCAAAGTTATTACCTTACGTGTATAAATTTTTGCGTTGATTAATTTCTGCAAAAATTAGTCCACGCGAAATATCTTGAAATTGGGTCATCCGCGAAAATTAATCCACGTGAAAAATCTAAAAGTTAGGGCTTCCGCAAAAATTTAACCATGCGAAATTTTTTGATTTTTATTGTCCGTGAAAATTAATCCACTCAAAATTCTCATTCTGCCGTCCATGTAAATTGATCTAAAGGATTTATCATTTTGTTGTTACCAAAAAGACAGGAATAAGATTTACTCCAGGGTAACTTTTTAAAAACTTTTTTTAACTGAATATACATGTATTTTTATAAAAGTGAAAATACACTGTTTAGTCTGAGTCGATTATAATAACTTTGTTTTTATCATTACTCTTTTTATTCTGTGATTGAGTTTCTCATTCTTGAGCCTTGAATGATGATGGAAACGTGTTTGCGGATTTGATGAACTGTTAAGTTTGATCTTAGTACTGTTACTTAATATCTTTTGTTTTCCATGATAACAATACCAATGTATAAAATCTGCACTAAGATTGTATGTCCTAAACACAGATTTTGTTTTCTTTGTGCAACCAAATTCGAAAAACAATTTTCCTGTCTTGCTTCAAAATTTTCTTGGGACTTGATCTGCAAAAATTAATCCACGCAAAATATTCAATTTTCAGTCGCTCCGCAAAAATTAATCCATGCAAAATATCCAATTTTAAGTTTTTCCGAGAAAATTAGTCATTTTGGGGGTCCGCAAAAATTTTTCCACATAAGGTATTTCAAAAGCCTGAAATTTTCAACATATCAACAAAATAATTGATTGAATGAATTATGTTTATATTAAGTTCCCTTCTCTGTAAGACAAAAAATATTTAACTTTTTTTATTTATACCCATATTTTGAGAGCAAACTTGAATCAAATTTCTGTCCGCTACTTTATCAGCATTTTTAAATATACCTCTTCGTCATAATGCCTCATAGGCACAAAAAAGGGATTTTTAAAGGTGTTGAAAATTAATCCTTTTGAAACTGACTGTATGTAATGAATTTTAACCACCGGAAAATATTAAAAAATAACAGCTGTAATTGAAATGAAGCTTTTGTAATATCTTAAATCTTACGGATTGTCTACTATTGTTAAAAAAACAAATGATCATTCCATACTATTTGGAAGCTTTATCCATGCAATATCAAATGTGAATTAAATCATTAATCCTAAGTGAAAGAAAATAAGTAAATGACATTTAATCACAAAATTATAGATAAAATGCAACAATGTGTTATAAAATATTGTTGATTTCTTAACCTCTTTGTTAGCTTCAAATATCTTTCTATTTTGATTTTTCTTTCTTTTTAATTCGCCTATTTTTAGTCTATCGTATGTGACTGACAAATGTTTTCAATCGGTTATTTATCTGTCAGACATTTTCTAATGACCAATGCTTATTTGCAGCCCTGCAATGCAGTGAGTGAAAGTAATACAGAAATAGGTAATAGATTAAATATTAAATACAACAAAACCATTTGTTTTGATCTTCTTAAACCCCCTTTTTCCTGTTTTAATAATATGGAATTGTTTATATTTTTTACACAATAGCCATGAAATCAACACTGTCAGAAAATTAAGGTATCACTTAATAGCTTTTAACGTTTCTTCGTATCAATTGTCACTTTCTGGTTTTAACATCAGTTTGAAACTTATATAACTGACATAAGTTTCAAACTCAGCTTACAAACTCTGTACATGTTGTTAAAATCACGCTGCGGCGGTCTAATGGTTAGTGAGCTTGACTCATGATCATATGTTTGGTGGTTCAAATCCAACTCGGGTCAACTTTTTTTTCAAATTTAGCAGAGAGCTTGAAAGTGTAATTTCTGTGTAAAATAAGATAAAACCTCATCGTTATCAGCTTTTCGGGAGTGTTTAACCGTTAATGAAAACACGCACGCTCAGTCTGTCTGCTTAGGCTTCATTATGTATCCTATCTTTGCAGCTCTTGAATAATCTTAGAGCTATAACAGGGTGTCCAGTGAGGCTGGAAAAGCTGGATTTAGACAAACAGACAGACTTGATTTAGAACATTCTTTTGTACATACTTGTGCAAGGTAGTAATTTGTTTTAGGAATATAGTTGCCTGCATTTTCTGTAAGATTAGAAAGTTTAGCCGAAATTAATGAAAAGCACCGATTAATTGATTCAGAATAGTGTGCGGTATGTCAAACATTGTCATCATTAATGCTGTAGAGTGCTGTGTGTTATGTTGATTGCAGGGAAAAAAGTCAATAGTTTAAAATGAATAGATATTTTGAGAAACTCCACCGACACAGGGCACTGCGTGTTGATGGGGAAAGGATGCTGAATATAAAGAAAATATCATTTTCATTATGGAGGTGATGTAATCTGTAGTTCTCAGATCTGTGGTTTGAGAACATTAGCTTCATGATATCAGTCGTTCTTTTTGAGTTAAAAACTGTTCACTGGTTTCTTATAATAAGTATGCTTTTCTTCTTAGACTAAGGGAACATCTTCGTTTGGTAAACGACACAATAAAACACACACCTTGTGTGTAAGATGTGGACGTAAGTCATATCACATTCAAAAGAAAACATGTGCTGCTTGCGGATTCCCATCGGCCAAAATACGATCATGTAAGTTAATCTTGATACACAAAAATTTAGTCGTAAATCGAGTATTTATTCCTTTGCGTTTAAAATCAAAGTTAAGGTATTTATATTGTTCAAAAACAGACATTCTCTTTATTTTAAAAAGAATTTAATATTTAGGATTTATTAAATTTCCTAAGAATTTTAAAGAGGACCAATGATAGGGACAAACCTTAGTGATTTCAGATACATAAGTGTTAAGAGGTAATTTCAACTTTCAGGGGGTATACCCCCTTTTCAAATGATAGTGGCACCCCCTGAAAGATAGCAGAATGATGCAACAAGAAACTGAATTGGGTATAACCCATTTAAAACAGCATGTCATTAGAAAACGCACAAATAATTGTGGATTAGCACATTAAAGTGATCAAAATTGTTAATTTTCATGCTGACATTGTTTTGTTTTTTGAAAGACTTGTTATCATTGGAACTAAAAATAATTTATCTTGCTCTACTTTTTCAATTTTCATCAACCCTATTCAACCTAGGCTTTTAAGGACAGTTCAGTTCAGGCCTGGGGGGGGGGGGCTGAAATCACTGTCTGAACAATTTGGTGTTATCTTGAGGATAATACTCATATTCAGCATGTCTAATTAACATATATGTGCTCTACGTTCCAATCTTTTGATCATGCCGCCATATTGACATGTTATTTCACCAAAAAAAAATTTTAGGGCTAAAATATTAGTATAACCCATTTAAAACAGCATGTCATTAGAAAACGCACAAATAATTGTGGATTAGCACATTAAAGTGATCAAAATTGTTAATTTTCATGCTGACATTGTTTTGTTTTTTGAAAGACTTGTTATCATTGGAACTAAAAATAATTTATCTTGCTCTACTTTTTCAATTTTCATCAACCCTATTCAACCTAGGCTTTTAAGGACAGTTCAGTTCAGGCCTGGGGGGGGGGGGCTGAAATCACTGTCTGAACAATTTGGTGTTATCTTGAGGATAATACTCATATTCAGCATGTCTAATTAACATATATGTGCTCTACGTTCCAATCTTTTGATCATGCCGCCATATTGACATGTTATTTCACCAAAAAAAAATTTTAGGGCTAAAATATTAGTGTGTGAAAAGTTATTAAAAATTGTTATTAAGTGTCCGAGGGGGCCGAATCAGATTAAAAAAATTAAAAGGATCTTTCAAAGAGCTTTCTGCTGATATCAAATTTTGTAGAAAACAGCCAATATTGATCGAAATATTTGAGTTTCTATTTTGTTTCCAAAGTTTTGATACACTGTATGTACGATTTTTTTTTGCAATGTTGCGATTCAAATACTAAGAAATTAACGTTCTAATACTAAGCAATTAATGCAAACAAAAGCACAAGGTGAAATAATTGTGTTTTTTATTAATTCTATTATCTGATTTTAGTCTCTTGTTATAATACTTAAAGTTAAGATAAATTACCTTATAAGAAAAACTAGATGATATCTGCAATTGGCATTTCACGTGGGTCAATTTTGAAAATAATATGGTAATAAAAAGATGATAGTTTTTTCTAAAATATAACTAACGAATGATTTAAAATATAGATTTTTGAGAAAATGTTCAAAAATCGCAAAACTTCTCCCAAATTTCTCTCGCCTTATTTCCCTGATTATAGAATGAATGCTTAATTAGGTCGGGCAATAATTTGTTAAATCATCACTTTAAGTCTTCTTTATCAAGCAAAGCGTGCAGACGGTTTTTCTGTATTGAAAGCGAAATTTGAAGGTTCTAATTACTCATAAGGAATCTAACTAATTCACGACATGGAGCATATACAAGAGAAATGGAGTCAGTTGTGAAATTTGGACTATTTCATGCTTACTTTATTAAAAAATAGCCATTGTCAACAAAAAGTTCGAATTACTACAGTATTTTGGCCTAAATCTTAGCTGTTCGAATAATAGTTCGAATTATATAGTCGACTTATATACTACTGTAACCAAAATATTTTATCAAGTTTCTATTTTTCCATACGTAAAAATTTGTGCTTGAAAACGATTTGTATAATATTCGATTTACTAATTTCAATTTGATGAAGTCGTTAATTTGTGAATCGTTTCTTTTTAGTCAATTGGGGTGAGAAGGCTATAAGACGAAAGACCACAGGAACTGGCCGTATGAGACATTTGAAGAATATCTACCGACGATCCCGAAATGGTTTCCAGTCTGGACAAGCCACATCTAAGCGAAAGGCTGCTGCACAATAAATAAATAAATTTGTTCCCCAAAAACTTTTCCATTGTTTTTTTTTCACGGCGAATTTTCCTACCTCCCGGACTTCCCCGTCACAAAAACTAAAAAGAAAGATTTTATAAGTTCAATTCGGGCAGTAACGAGTCGTGACTTCAAAAATAAATTTCATTTCGCCAATGCTCCTGGAGCACCTATTTAACTCGGGAAATACTTATGGTATAGCCCTGAAACTTTGTACACTCTTATTCCGTGATAAAAGAAAGCGGAATGTAGCATAATATGATGATGCCCAAAACTACCAAAAAGTCTAACTTTAGCTTCTGTTTGAAGTTTCTGAAAACTAATCTATTTCTCTCTAACATTTTTCCGGTTTTCAAGCAATTCCAGACTTTAAAAAAAATATATACCAAAATATTTCTTATGTTTTTTGGAAAAGTCACAAAATCCGCCAGGCCTTGATAGGGTTAAGGGAAGGAATTGGCGGTTTTTTCTAAATTTTTTATCTTTGAAAGGCGAAAAAACTGTTATTCCTATATTTTCTGTGTATTTCTCAATGGTTCTTTTGGTGTATTCCATGTATCGGAGTTACTATTGTATCGGTGAAAAAAGTTCCGAATGTCTTTCGTTTGGACTTGACGTCTATTTTTCTTCTTTTTGGTTCGGGTCCATTCGGTGGAACCCAACATCTTCACCTTTCGGTTCTTTCTAAAAGCGGAGCGACCTGAAACGAGCCACTTTTGGGATTAAACAATCCAAATTTTATTAAAGTTTAGGTAGAGTTAATTG
>JAUBWS010113740.1:9467-20735 GCA_032270445.1 Darlingtonia californica
ATTTGAAAGTTACAATTTCCTCGTTTTTCAACAACAATGATAACAAAGTAATATTTATGAAATGTAAAAAACATAAATTCATAAATAAATTATCAATTATTAATTATATGTAATTAAATAGAATAATAATGGTGTTGGTAATAATTAGCTATGTATCACACATTTTATTTCATAGGTGAAAAAAGAATAATTAAGCCATATGTGCCAACTTACGTGGGTAATAATTGCACTTAACTGCCAACATGTTCTGCCCTTCAGGTTGGCCTTTTGTTCCCAGACCCCTAGTACGCCGAATAATGGTCAAAGAAATGGATTATGGTACATATGTTTCTTATCGAAAACACATGTTTTGTTCACAGATACAAAACATGTTGTAGAGAAACAATTTCAAACCAGCTTTTTTGTATATCAAAACAAATTACTTCAATCTCTCGAAATTTTGTGCTCTAGTTTTCAAAACTATACCCGATATTTATTGCCTTTTTTCTCAAATGTTCTTTTCTTGTCCTATGAAGTTCCTGGCAGCAAAAATAATTTTTACTTCCATGAAAAGATGAGGCTCAAAGTACACGTTAATTTTGCGCAAAGTAGTTGCAATTTTAGCATTTTTCTTTGTTTTCGTAAAGCTTTCTACAATATATAATTAATCATTATCGAAAATTTCGCGTTGAATTATTTTCACGACAGTCCCAAATACTCAAAGTTTTATCGAATCGTAATCGCCCAAAAATCTCAAAAATATACAGCGAGATAATTTAATATAGAATTGGATGATAAGCGTAACCGAATCGTAATTCCTAGTAATTTGATACCTTATTGGTAAAAAAAGTATTTTATCACTAAAGTAAGAAAAGTTAGCGTAAAACTATAAAAAATCGTATATAAATTTGTCTCAACAAACCCTGTCCAATTGCTACTTGGACGTTCAATTTACCAAATTGAACATAGATAAGGAAAAAGAGGGAGAAAGTTACATATTATGTTTATTGACGGAAATTTGGATTGTCTGTAACGGAAGTTGCGCGGGAAAGGCATTCTTTAACTTACTCTGATCTTACTTTATTTGATTACAAGTAAAAAGACTTATGATTGCTGTAGAAAATTATCACTCAGGTGAAATTGAAACTACTTTTTTCTGCTTCTGTAAAACCACAAAAGTGCCTCTTGCTAAAGCTTCCGTGTGAAGACCGCAATGACTTTTGTCATCTTTTGTATGTTTTTGCAATCTGTAAAAGTTTTATTTTGTAAGTAAGTAAAATATTGCCAGCTTATGTCGTTATTTCGTCTTTTCCACGTCTTGTGCCAATTATGTTGCGAATATTTAAAGGCTTTCTAAGTTTACGTTTTTTAATGCTGCTAGCGTAATCGAAGGCTACACGCTCCTTCTGCTTAAAAGATTATTTTTGTATCCTTATATAAGGCTCAAATTTGTCCGAAATAAAGTATAGTCTGAGACTCAGATAATACGTTGACATTATTTTTAAAGTTATAATTTGTGCATGCTGGAAATAACTTAGGATACTTCTATGTATGATAACTTATATATATATATGCTGTTTTGAGAAAAAGAAAATTGAAAAAAACATATTTAGCTAAATAGCCTGAAGATATAGTACAATCAACCCCAGGTTGAATTTTACTGTAAATGATTTAGGTTATGATGTAATTTCACCGTGACACCTCACGTGAGAAGGTTTTTATGATTCGTATAGTATTAAATGTATATATATAAAGTGTTGAATACAGTATATAAAGTGCTCAATAGATATTAATTAAGTTATTTTAACGAGAAAGTAATTGAAACTGAAATGCTGTCAGTGCTAGAACAAACACAACATTGAAAGATGCTTTTTAAAAACACTCCCTCGTGTAAAAAGGTCTGAAAAGAAGGAGCTATAGAAAAGTATATGAGTATATTTTTCGATTTCCATGACCTGTAAAAACATAAGTGTCTGTCCAGAGTAGAATTATATAATTGAGAAACTAATTGAAGAGATATTACAAAGACATATCTCTGTTCGCTTTCGTTTTTTAACACGGAGTCATTTAAATAAGGAAAAAAATTATATAAAAAACTCTTTTATATAATGTTTTTCGCTGTATGGAAATTATAGTAAAAAAACCTTTTCTTAAGAATAATAATAGCAATTTTTATATGCAAACATAAAAAGACAATCTATTTTTTACCCTTTTTTGTTCCAGTGTCTTTCTGAGAATAAAATGTGCTATGTATACTACTTAGAATTTCTGCTTTTTCTTCTGCAAGAAAAGCTTTTTATTATAATATCGATATACATGTACTGTTTTTTGAATAATGACGACTAAAACAATATTAAACAATATATTAATGTAAAAAGAAAAAGTCGATAACACCCTGTGATAAAATCACCCAAGCTTCATCAAAAGTAAAATTCTTCATCTATTATCAGTTCTTACCAAGTAATACGTTAATATTGACGAAAAACAATTGATAAAAAAAACACAAAAACACTTTCTTAACCAATATATTTTTTGAAACTTAGAGAAAGAAAGTTGTTCTGTTATAAAGAAACCTTACACATGTACTCAAACATTAGAAAACACATTATTTTCATTTATAAAGCAATTCTTCTTGTCATTGTGATGCGAATTATAACTTTGCTGCTTTCATTTGCCGCTATGCAAATTCTACCGAAACAGTAAAAGAGAGCCCGCCGTTGACTCTATTTGAATTTCCCCGTCGCCATTGTTCAATTCGACAAAAAAATAAAAGAGAAATTTTATTGTAACCTACGTTCGTATTGAGGCGAAAGCAAATGCGTGTAACATTTATTTATTTTTTTATTTATATTTATTATATCATTGTATAGTACGTTAATTATTTTATTGTGATGTAATGGAAAAATAAATGAAAAGATAGCTCAAACAATAGATTTCATTCAATTTTCATTCAGCTAGAAAGTTTCGTGAACTATTGTTCAAACATTTTATTTATGACATACTGTGACGTCAGGATTAAAGCATAATTTATGCAGAGAACAGAAAGAAGGTCGAGGATAGAGGCTATTTATTTCTTTACAATAGCTTTTTACTAATTCAATTTTTTATATATATTTTAATGCTATTAAATGTTTTTTTCGTGTTTTTCATTTTTTTTTATGAACGAAAAAAACATTCTACTAATTTAAGCCTATAAACCTCATCTTAATTTTTTCTCTCTGAGAAAACCTGTGCTTATTTACTTGCGTGATTTGGTGAATTTTTATGTTCATCAATTATTTTCGTAGCTTTCGTCGACTTTTAAATATATTCTATGTGATATCAATACGTTTTCAGAGATAAATTTTAGCACAGTAAGGCCTCGTTTCTAACTATTGACATGGCAACTACCAATCTAATGAAATCATACAAACAGCAATTACATCATTACTCTTGAGAGTTTGTTATCAAGTTTAAAACAAGGTCTGATACTTGAACATAACGATCTCGGCGTTACGTCAACCTTTCTACACGATTTGATTCTCAAAATTTACACTGATACTCGAAAAAAGGATTTGCAATAGTGTATAACAGATGCGAGTTAATGATTGTCTGAGTACATGATTGTTTTTCACTATCTTTTATACTCTTCCTATAATACTGCAGTACTTTTTAATTCGTGCCTTTTCATTGATTCGAAGCAGGAAGGTGGCTAATGGAAACAATATGAATATAAAAGATTATAAATAGCTTTTCCTAATAACAAAGAATATATTATTGAATATTATTTTTAAAAAGTTATAAAAACAGAAAAAAAATTAGTCACAAATTAGTAGATTTCCAGGCATGGCGCCACTGGGGGCCGTGGTGTACTATTCTGCTATTTTTAGGCCTTTTTAGCCATTTTAGAAGGTACAAATTCCAAAATTCTCAGTTCTTAGCCCCCCTCCCCAGATTAAAATTCGTGGCGCCTTTGTGGCGCCTTCGATACGTTTAGACATAAAGTACATTTTGAATTATTTTTATTGTTTGTTCTAGCTGAATTTTTTTTAAATAGCAACCCATAATATATTCTTTAACGCTAGGAAAGAATTTTTTCTAAGAAACTTCCTATTTATGGGCGCACAATTGTTTGAACAACCTTATAACCAGGTTGTAGCAGAAATGGTGCTCCATACCTTATCGGACAAAAGTGCCGAAATTTTCCGCAGGTGACGAAAATTTTGTCCAACGAAAACGTTTGCTACCCAAATTTCTTATTGCTTTAAAACATTATAAACACTTACTAGTATGGTTCTATGGTTTGTGTGATTTTTATTTAAAATCAAGTCACTTTTTTCTGACGAAATATTTTGTCCGAAATTCTGATAAGATGATAAAAAGGCGTTTGGTAACATACGATAAAATTACTTCTCCTCGCAACGTTGTTTTTGTATACGAGTGTAGTATCATTTGCAAATTGAAAAAAAAAATAAATGGAAAATAAAAGAGACTTTAATAAGAAAATGGGCAAATTTCTGAAAACTTTCAAACCTTTGAATTTAACTCCTATATATTATTCGCCTAGTTTTCTAATCTGATATGCCTTAAATTGCAAAGTTCAAAAGTTGTGTAGGCAAAACGTCCTGTAATGTGTACAGGATATGCGCAAAAATAGAATGCTTTTAATGAACGCTTTTAGTTAATCATAAACATATTTGTGTCAACCCATAAAATCTATCGTTCTTTATGTCTTTGAAAAATGCTAATGATTTGAAAAATGTATTCTAAAAGTTTTAATTACCTTATTGCGCTTTCTTGTCATTATATCAATCTTTTGAACGTTTTTTTGCATGTTTATCTTGAGATATATTACTCTTGAAACTTCTATCGTTCCGTTATTTTTCGGGTACCCTGTACGTTTTTATTTTCTAACACACCTTTCTTGGGACTAGTTTTAACATGTCCAGACTCTAATTAAATTATGGCAAACAACTATTAAACGAAATGATATAACAACAAATAAAAGGCAATATTGCATTTTAAAGTTCGTTGTCAAACAGAATTAGTCTCGAAACGAGGCGGGAGTTGCTAAATAATAACCTCGGGAAAGATGCGTTGGAATGGGAACTTCTCAAGAGGTTTTCCTTTCACAACATACTGTATTCTAGTTTTGGGTGAGGACAGTATTGTGGATTAATTTTGGAAAATGTTTTGGTCATGGTTATTTATTCCTTCAAAAAAAATCCATCGAAAAAATCTATTGAAAAATTACAAATTCAATGTGAATTTGGAAAAATTCAGCAATTTTCTTATTGAGAAATTAAGCAATTTTCTTGTTATGATATATATTGTCCCACCCCTCACCGATAAGGAAAGTGCTTACATCAGCGTTTATCAGACATCAGATATTACAAACGGTTAAATTATCTTTTGTATTGCTATATTACGACGATCATCTCATTTATCAGGCGTATTTTATAGAAGAAGAAAAAATATCACTAATTGAGGGAGCTATTATTGTTGAATAATTCATGATCTATCATGGGAATAGTGTTATCACTCCTTCTTGTTTTTGTCATCATTAAGAATAATAACTCGTGTATTTTTTTGTGTTGCTTTACAAAACTGATTAATTATCTTGCGTGGAGAAAATTTTGCGATCTTCACCAAATTTTTCGCGTCCACTATGATCTATTTTCCATCTTAATTTCTTATATCATTGCTTTATTGCAACAACATCAAGTACATTCTCAGTATCTACCATTATCCCCAAATTTCGCAGAAAATACCTTATTTTATATCATGAATTTCCAGATTTTTGGACATTCAGCTAGACAAAAAATTAAAATGACGGAGCTACTGAGGTCCTTTTGTTTGTTTATTATCCGAGGAAAATTTGCGTTGTTTGTCGAGATAATTAATTAGTTCAAAAGACAAGGCTTGGATCAACATGAAAAGTTTGGGTCCCAAAACACATAAATAACATATGTTGTTATCTACTATTGAAAAATAAAAATAAAACCAAAGAAAAAAATAGAAAAGTACTAATGCTATAATCTCTTCTATATTACATCAATCTATTTATGAATAATATGGAAAATTAAAAAAAATATATGCGTAAAAAGCGAGGTGGGCAGATGTTTCATATATCAGAGTGTGAAAAGTTCACAAAAATAAAAAGGAAAAAAATCTTTATGATATTGCCACTTTACATAGTTGAGAAAAAAACTGTAAGGCGTTACTCTTTCGCGAGAAATAACAAAAAGTTTCGGTGTATTTTGTGGAAATTTTTTCTTTCACTTCACACCCCACCCTATACGCGTGTTTTCGACGACTAAAAATGTGATTTTTAGATGATTTCATATTATTTAATTTTTATCTTTCTGTTTTTTATTTCTTTTCAAAATTTTCTTATTATTCTTTATCGGTATAATATATCTACTAAAAATAGATGTGAAAAATACAGAAAAGACTTATATGAAAACATATTATTTTATGTCTATATACTGAAAATAATGGTATTCTCAGAACTTTTTAGATTATTCTTGTGTTTTTATAATAAACGATAGACAAAAAACTATCCCTTTATGTCTAA
The DNA here is from genome assembly GCA_032270445.1 of Darlingtonia californica. NCBI lineage: Eukaryota > Viridiplantae > Streptophyta > Magnoliopsida > Ericales > Sarraceniaceae > Darlingtonia > Darlingtonia californica. The sequence goes on from JAUBWS010113740.1 coordinate 16,003, forward strand.
GTGACTTTCTATAAAAAGCTTTACATTTTTTTCCGCTGTTTTAAAGGTTTGTTTCTGTAGCAATTGCTTTACTTACAGAAGAAAAAAAAATTATGTAGTACCATGAGAGTGAAACTGCTTCTAATTGCTTCTATGTTATTGATGTGTAAAACTTCATTTGTTAATTCTTTGTCTGAAATTTCAAGAAGAAAATATGATTGAAAATGTTAATCGAATGGTCGTTTTACTTGATGGTTAGATATAGTGATGCACAAATAATACTGGAACTGGGTCCACTTTTCTGAAACACGATTAGAAATGTGAGACGCCCCTATTGGGGCTACTTAAAAGAATCATGTGGTTAAGGTTCGCGCTTTATTTTTATAAGCAACACTAGGCTAAAAAAGCTCATTCTTAAGCAAAAGTTGAGGGAGAAGAAGAAAAAAACTAATGTAGGAAAAATCAGAACAAACCAGATTCATTATTTCCCTTCTTTAGCTACTTCGAAATTAACAAATGAAATATCCCTCGGTCCTCGATAACAATCCCTCGGTCCTCGATAACAATTTTTGATGCTAAAAACACCAAGAAACGACTTTCGAGTAAGTAACACATAAGCAATACACAAGCCTGAGAACAACTATATTCTAAGCAACAACGAGGCTAGATTGACAAAAGACGTTGTTTATAGAAAAAAAAAAGTGTGTATTATGGATCGGTCATCATGTCCAGATCCGAACTGATGTTTATGTAATTCTAAATATTTAATACGCGGAACTTACTTTTATTTGCTTCGTTTCTCGTTATCAATCATACAACTGTACGCCTATTTCCTGAGGTGTTCGAAATTATACGCACGCGGACAATATTGTGCATTTGGGTAATTAACTATAACAAGAAATTTAAACAAGTCGGCTGATCATTCACAAAAGTGATTTTTATTTGTTCCTTCAATAAATACTATCCTGGGTCAACATAAAAAATCTCTGTTTACATTATTCTATCCTTTGTTAGTGTTTCATGTAATCAGTATTCTCTAAGAATTCCTATACTTTTTAATTTCTCAAACTTTCCCTCAATATAACCACTCGTTATACTGACACTATAAGTTTATAAAAGGGTACTTTTTCTTGTTGAAATTTTGGTATACTCCGCAGACTGAACCAAGATGGCAATCGGCAATTTTTTCTGTTCCGTGAGATATCCCCAACTTTCTTTGAGTTCAGTAATTTTTAACTTATTTATTGAACTTATTTACCAGAATATTTCAAATGATAAATTCTCGAAAATTAATCCTCGCGAAATTTTCGGAAAGCTAATTAATCATGGGAACATTATTAGACTAGAAAAATTTCAGGAGAAATTCTTTGTCATACAAAAATTGATAAAAAAGTTGATTTTGTAGACTAGTAATTCGCGTGAATTGATTCTTGAAAAACTTTTCAGTCAATTCGCGAAATTTAATCCAAAAAATTCCGTGAATTTTTGATCTCGCGAAAATTCTCCTGCATTGTTTTCTCCAATTAAAGTATGAGGAAAAGGAAGAGTAGAGCTTTGATCCAAATAATTTGAAATGTCAAACACAAGTTTTCCGAACGAACTTATTCGTTTTATTTTCTTAAGTAGCGTGAAGAAGCACCAAAAACCCGTTAAAGAATATAATGAGTATTTCAAGTGTTTTTTTTTTTGTACATTTTTTTATTTGTGATTGTTTATTGCGGCAGTTTAAAATTATTCCATCATCCTTATCCCAGCTCCTTCCTCAGACATTTTTGAAATTTCTCGAGATTTCACTAAATGTAATTTATGCACTAATCATTAATACATACATAACCTGTATTTTTTAACTTTAATTACGTTAAGAAGTCAAAAATCACACTTAAATTTTCTTAGAAATTAAATTGTGTTTTGTACAAAAAAGTACTGTATATTTAGTTATCTGGCCATGAATTATAGTAACAGACTAACATTTATCTATCATGTAACTGTGAGACGGTATGAGGTCTTTGTGAGCACATTGCTTACAGCTTATCGCCTTTTTTAACACGTGTCAGATGAAAAACATGTTATTTTTGTTCAAACCAAACAAAGTACACGTTTTAGAACAACAATATGAAGCTTATCAAAGGTGGTACAAAAATTTTTTCTTTGAGTTTCCAGTTTTTCCAACTTATGTGCAAGAGGAAAACATTAATTTTGCATCTATCCATCTATACTTTCTACTTAATCCGAAACCTTATACTATATGTTAAATATTAAAAAGTTATACGTTTTTAAAGAAATCAAGGCTTCAAGTGCCAACACAGTGAATGGAACAATATAAGCGGAGCGACCGATGCAGCAGGGAACAGTACAAGTGCGGAGCAGTCAACGTTACTTAAAATTGATTTCATCCAATCAGTGGTCTGTTACTTAAATCTTAATGCATTAAAATGCATTGAAGGATATTTTCGATAATTGAGAAAAAACCCATAACTTGTAAAGTATTTTTTTGAAGAATATTTTTTTTGTGGCATAGCAAAGGCGGGTTGCGATAGAGGATCCAACCTAAATACTATGTATACCATTTACTAAGGATTAACAAAAGGTGGATATTATTTTTCCTTGAATCTTTAGTAACATCTTTGTCAATTGAAAATCTTCTCTAGTGGGAATTCATTCTATTACTAGTATTTGATATTAACCATCATGCCTCCTTCTGTCGAAGGTGCATCTCTGAGACAAGGCTAAATTTTTGGCAGGAAATGTTGGGAATAACAGGCGCGGATACAGAGGTGTAGCAAAATTACAGGAGGAGAGTGACAAATTGTTAAAATGTCATTATGAATTGTCAATATGTATGAGATAATTATTTTTTAACTACTAATTACTCTTCTCCTGAAATTTTGCTACACCTCTGTATCCGCGCCTGAATAAATTGTTAAGGGTAAAGGGAGGTGAAAGATTGGGTGAGAAATTTCACAATCTTCTAAAATGAGAGGTGCAGATTTTTGAGAGAGACATCCTGGCATCTGGTACATCTTTATTTTTGTGAAAATTTTCACCTTCTGCATTTCAGCGCTAAAATCTCTTGTTACGAAAAATGATCGATCTAGTCTAACGTCTCATATTCCTGGATGTTATGAAGAGGGACTGTATGTTGCAATATTCTGCATATCCTCCATACAACCTCCACAAGAAACCAAGAAAATTGAGAAGTTTTTGAAAAAATATTCATGAAAATTTAAGCATTGCTAAGCTATAGAAACATAATAGTAGACAATTTTAGTTAAAAGTAAGCTTTTGTAAAAGTGCGAAAATCTTTACATATTTGAGTTAGGCGTTTGAAATGTGCCGTTCTGTGCGGTAAAGGAACTAAAAATTAACGTGTTATGACGAAAATGAAATGTTAGAAATTCTAGCGCTTAAAAGGATAAGGGGAATTGTTTAAAATCCAAAAGTCACGACTTCCTTAAAAAGTGCGTACTTTTTCCTAGCAATTGATTCATTGTTACAAGTGCAATCTTCCGTAGGTTAAAGTGATATTATTCGTATTTTAATGATTTCCTTCAACTTCACCCCCGAGGTAGAATATTTGAAATAGCCTGCACACTCATTACCGCTTATCTTCATTATGTTAATAAAATCATATACAGTACATCAGTTTTGGAATAAAAGAGTTCCTCTCAAAAAAAATTTAACACGAACCAGCCATTTCCATACTGAAGCCACCTATTCATTATTAGTTTCTTAATAAAGTTGTATTTACATTGGGCATCAAATCGTGAATAGGTATCACAAGTCAATATAAAATATAATAGCTAACATGTACAATCGGCCCTTATAAAGTTTCTTTTCATATTTACACGTTAAGTCTTTTAGCTATTTTTGCGACCATGTAAATAGTTCTCAGGGGTTGTGTTGTTTGGACGTACGAGGAATATCCGTGTTATATGACATGTTGGAACGGTTTGCGCCGGCTTTTAAATTATACCTTTTTTTATAAGAACATTTGATCTCGAGGAAGCCCTCGTATATTCATTGCATTCCCCAAAAAGCCTAGAACTGTTCTCACGTGTTCAGTCTGAAATGGCCAACTTTAGCTGCGTTTTTAGAAAATCTCTAGTTGTGTTTTTAACTGTTGTCATACGGTTTGTACACTCAAAAAAAAGATTTCTCAAAATTACTAAAAAAAGCGAAATATTCTTTAATTTTAGAATGGCGGAATTGATCCTGTTGTAGTAACTTCTGCTTTAGAACTTTTGAAATATTCAGACAAATTTTTAAGCTGTATTTTTTGTATTTGCATTATCATTTATCTGAGAAATTATAAAGCAGCGAAAATTCCTACCTTTTTATCGTAAATCGAAGTAAAAGGTCAGTGGTTTTCCAGACAGGGCGGAATTTTTGAAGATTCGTAAGCTGAAATAAAAATCTAATCATAGACGGCTTTTCTATAAAATGTCTTGACCAGGATAATGAAGTTGAAAAACAATTTATTATGATTTATTTTGTAAAGAATGAAAATTCAAACAGAGTTTAGAAAGTGCAGACATGAATTCAGAATGGAATTACCTCTTGAAATTAAGTATTGAGTGGTTGTTTTTTTATTGAGTCAATTTATCATGTCATGAGAATTTTTTTATACGGTTGTAACTTACAACAAAAGAAAAGGATTATTGTTAAAGTCCTTATAAGGTATTGGGATTTCAATAAAAAGGGAATTTAAGCCTAGATATGTTGACAATGACAAACTGTAAAGGCCCACTTAAAAC
>JAUBWS010113851.1:8928-23131 GCA_032270445.1 Darlingtonia californica
GATGGGTCGCGGCCGAATTTTTTTTTAATAACTCAAAAAATAGTAGCGCTATGCCTTTGAAATTTTGCAACAATTAACAAAAACTTATAAAGCACATGTTCTGAAAATTTGAGATAATTATCTCAATTATGTTATCAATTATGCGCAATTATGTAACACAAGGTGTCAATTTACAATTTTCCAATACAAAATAGTCAGAAATTCAACTACTAATAACTTTTGAATAGGGTAATGATATTAATTTGAAACTTTTACAGGTTATTCAGTTCAATTAAAAAATCATGCTGAATACAAAAAAAAATTATGATGACGTCATCATTTTAAAATGGCGGCGGGCCATTTGTGGCGGTTTTGGCATCCCGTAGTGCCTCAAGACTTGATTTTTATGAAAATCTTATGGCATATCTACGAAAGGTTTGACTTTCAGAAAATCAAAACAGAATTGAAAAATTTCTATTTTTTCGGGAGATATAGCTCTGTAAAGAAAGGTATTTATTTTAAGAAAATTTACATTTGTGATGATGTCATCAGGTAACCATAGCAACCATTGTTTATTCAGCATGATTTTTTTAGTTGTCTTATTGAGGGCTACCTCCATACCAAATTTCAAGTTTCTAGCATAAGCCAATCTGGAGTTATGGCCGCGGGCAAACCCCCGGGGCTACAAAAACCTCAAAAAGCCCGAATACAATGGGTTAAGAAAGTAAAATTAAAGAAAAACTTCATGAAATGAATATTTTTAAAACCTGTTGTCAAAATTATCTATATCCCCTATATTTCAAAAATATCGAAGTAATACGCCGCCCACCAACATTTCGGAAACTATCTTATCAATTATAATGTTATCTTTTGATTAGAATACTATTTATCGATAACAAAGCTTTTTCAATTAAATTACTGTGACAGCCCTTGCATCACACCATAAAGTCGTTCTCCATTCGATAAAATTTTCCACTTTAAGCAAATTTCGTATCTTCTGCACATGCTGACGAAATAAATTTGGTGGATGTCTTCTCATCTGGCGGAATATAAAAAGATGAAATTTACAATTTTTACTCACGGATTTTTGCGTGCTATTTCTAATGAACCAATCGAGTCATGCAAACATCTAAATCAAAGTTATTCGTTAATCGTTTATTGTTCTTAAAAAAAATGGTGAGCCAATAAATTACAGGAAATCAAAACTAAAAATATATTGGTTATTCGTTTATTGTTCTCAAAACAATAACCTCTTCGTACTTTCTAGAGCCCTCCTAATAATTTCTTCAATTAGGGTCCTTTCAAATTAACAATGATTAAAAACAATGATCTTTCCTCGCTTATGAACTCCAGCCCCCCCTAAAGAAAAATTTGTTCCGTGGCCCCTGTGTCTACAAAACCGAGTTACGAGTATTGACATTGAAAATTTGGGACCTTGGTTCTTATTTCCATAGCTTATACTTGGTAAGGTAATGAGAAACGATGAAATCACAACTGTAAGGAAAGCTTTACGATACGTCCTTGTACCCTAGAAAAATATTGAGGAAAAATCCACTAACAACATGGATAACTAAGAATAATAAAGGCTGAAGACTCAAAACAGTAATGAGCAAACAAGCACTATCGAATTAGTAGCTCCGCAAGCCTAACGAATATTCTTAGCATATCCTTAAATTTGTCAAAAGTTTCAGCCTCATATCATTTTAAAACATATTTTTTACGAAAAAGCGTATAGTTGGAGCGATAGTATTATCATTGAAGCAAACGGTAGTATCATAATTGGTAAGAATAGTATTATGTGTGGCTTGAAACGCTCGCTTAATTCGTTCAGTATCAGAAACGTAACTTTCGTTCAACGTTTTTCCCATTTTTATCTTGCTTAATGGTCCTTAATTTTTAATCTAAGACTTAATTTCAAAATATAGATTAATAAGAGCTTTCAAACGAACTTTGACGCGCTGTAGACATAATTTACATTTTGATTTCTGTAGCGGTCATCTGAAGTTCCTTTTTAGATACATGTCTAAATAAAATTTAAAAGCTTTTCAGAGGCCCGCCCAGGATCTTATGCCCACATGTTCTATTAAATAAAATTTGCATCTTGTAATTTAATTTAGCTTGTTTTATAGAATAGAATATTATAGAATAAGATTTTCAACTTAAATTAGATTTTTGAATGATATTTATTAGCTATTTACATTCACATAACAAAGGATTGCTGTAACCCTTGTCTAATAGCATATGACTGTAAAGTGATGTTAACATATATCTATTATAATTATTATCATAAATAGAAATATTATGCATTTATGAAAAACTAGCTAGTCTTTTTGTTTCTATTAACGGCTTTTATAGTTTGTTGTACAGATCCTTTGAAGCTATTCCTTCAAATCCAGGAACCTTAACAGTGTCGTAGAACAGAGCCTCGTCTCCTCTGGATGAAGCATAGAAAGAGTAAACCAGGATTTTCTAGTTAGCAGTAACACTAATAACGACTTATCTTATCAATCTTTAACCTTTCAAACAGGTGTTTCTGATTCTCTGATATTTTGCGTTATTCCTGAAAGAGATGGTTAAAGTTAACGAAAAGGTGAATAGATATTTATATCTTGATATGTTTTTGGATTAAAAGTTAAGGAAGGTAAAAATGGGGAAAATGTTGAACGAAAGTTAAGTTTCTTTGATTCGGGTGCGGAACAAAAATATAAAGGCGAAAGCAAATAATCGATTCAATTTATCAAATACCTATTAAGAGGAGTTGGCTATTGGTTTGGTATTATGCGTGTTTATCAAGGGGGACACTTCTCCTGGATGAAATGTTAGATCATTGGCTGCTATAGTTAGCCATTTTCATAGCAAGTAATCTTTTACACAAATATATATTTGTAGGGACAAATTTGTTAATAACTCGCCAGTTTTGAGAAAACAAACAAATATTACAGTCATAAAATATTATATTTCCCCTTGATGTCATTATGATTATGATTATTATAAACTAACTCGAAGGAAAAAATGGCAATATCTTTATTGCTCTTTTCATAAAACAAAAGATTGTTATACTCGAAGGAGTTAACTCAGAAGCATCCAACGAGCCAAAAATTCAAAATATCTGTTCAAGATTGAAATAAAATTTAAATTCAACCTTTACAACAAGGGACTGTTAGAACGTGGAAAGGTATACCATGTGATAGATTTTTATGTAGATCTTTATTTAAACTTGAAATAATATTAGCCACTTTCATAGCGAGTATATAATTTTTTGCACGAATACATATTTGTAGGGACTAATTTGTCAACAACTCGCCAGTTTGGAGAAAACAAACAAATATTACAGTCATAGAATATTATATTTTCTCTTGAGGTGATTATAATCATTCTCGTCCAACTCGAAAAAACTTTGCAATATGTTTATTGATCTTTTCATAAAACAAAATATTGCTATACTCGAAGCAATTAACTGACTGATCACGAATATTATGTAAGTGGCGAATTACATACAACATAGTCTCTGTAAGTGTGACATGGATGGAACCAAGCAAAACAATACAGAATATGAAAATATAAAACTTAAGCTTGGTCCCCACCTAGCATGGGTAGCTAATCTTAACGGCAAATTCTCTTGGCGCGTTGCGTTAAGCTTAGCGCCAATGCTCGGAAGGACTATAAATTATTTAGACGCATCAAGAAACTTTGATGTAAGTGGGCATCAGAAAAACCGTACAATTGCTGCTTTAGATTGTGAGCGGGATTATTGTTAAAAGGCGACAGAGAAACGTAGTAGTAAGCAGCTTACCAACACCTTTATGGAAAACAAAACATAGCTTTGGATTAAACCTTTCAAAATATCAAAAGTGAAACAAAATTTTTAAAAGGCTGTAAGCAACAAATGAGAAAAACAACTTTCTACAAATCTTATATAATATTCCGAAGTTATGGTCTGAAGGGAGCGAAAATAGCAGTCTGACTTAGCAAGAACTGATGTAGCTGTTTGTACGATTGATAAAAAAACACAAACATTGGAACTCCGTCGTACAAATAGCCATAGTGTGAGAAAATTTGAAGATTATTTATAAATAATTGAATAATTTAATGGACCATCCACTAAAATATACATATTTACATTCTAAAAAATTGTGCTTGTCAATAATATATAGTATCAGTTGGGTATTCAGGCCTTCCATTCATATGAATCGAATTCGGTAGTAAATAACGTTGATTGAATTTGATAAAAAATAAAATGGAACAGTGCCAAGGCCTTTGGAATAATAGTTGAACACTATAGTATGAAGAATTAGGTTTTACAAGAACAAGAGTATAGCTTCTCACATAGCAAGTGGGTCTCGTTAGTCAGAAGAGAAAAATAGATAAAAAAACTCAACGTACGTACACTAAATAATTGTTCTTTTGTCACCAGATACCCTTCAAAATGAATGAAACATATAAAATCTTCAAACAAAGCAACATATCTGATTCGACTGACGGATGTTCAAATAAAACAGCAACAAGAATTTTGATAGCTGAAGCAACCTTCATTGCCATTATCAACATCGCTTTACTTGTTTTGCTTGTAAGAAACAAAACACTTCGCAAAAAATGCCACGTGAAGTTTTTCATCAACATACAAATTTGTCATATTCTTATTTCGATTTTATACACTCTTTCAAATTTCATATACCACGATATATTAGTATTAATTCTGTGTTGCATTGGGCTGCAACTCACACTGGGCATGGCTATTTTGTCATTGGATCGATATATTGCAATCTTGTATCCACTTCGACATTTGATTCTCGAAAAGAGACATATTTATATGCTGATTTTCGGTTCTTGGTTAATCCCTGTGGCAGTTCTCATATTAGGTATAATATTTCAAAGACAAGTGTCAAGTTTTGATTGTGTGTTGTCAACAATTATTTTCTTCGGTTTTATTACTTCTGTTCTTGTTTTGACAAATATTTCAATATTTCTGAAAGTGAGAACAAGTCTATTTTTAAAGTTTATTGAAAAATCAAAAGTAAAAAGATCATTGAGACAATCATTTTTGACAAGTGCAATGATTATATGGACCTTTTTGCTGAGCAGTTTACCTTATTACATTCATCAAATAGTTGTATTGATCCGCCATTCTCCATCACCAACACTAGAAGAATATTATAAAGAAAACAATATTTGCCACGGATCAATTTTTGCATCTGTTACTGCGTTGATAATCTTTGGCAATTCCATGTTTGATCCGATATTGTTTTTCATAATCCACCATGAAAGTATTTTGTTATTGAATAAGAAACAGAAACATCTCAGATCTGCCGCATTGAATATTGGGAAAAACGATGTTAATGAACTCTGATAAAATCACCTATTACAATGAGAAGTTGGTTAAAACTAAAATTACGGACTTTTTAGTTTTTTGACTGATATTCATAAAAGACACAAAGACAGTTTGACATAACAAATATTTTACGTTCTGCATTGTAAAAAATAGAGCAGTAGTCTTTTCTTTTTCTGTTCAAAATGGAGAACCCAGTCAATTTTTAGATAATCTTAACAAATATTCAGTGGCTTGTACTCGAACACCACACCGGTAAGGAAAATTTGATTTCCCGCAGTACTATCGTGTTTTACCGTATGTAGAGTCTGAGTAAATAAGGTGAGTGGACCTAGCTTAAAAGGGTACAATACCTAGCGACTTATATAGCTTCTCCTCATCATGACAACCTCACTTCTTCCTAGTGTTCACCGGGTAACTCAAACTGGGGTTCTATCGAAAAGGCAAGTGTCCGGCGCCTCTTTAAAATAACCAGTCCCTCGTAGTAGGTGGCGTCCGGGAGAATGTCTCTATGTAAGTAAGTAAGTATGAAGAGATTGGTAGGAGCTACTACTTAGCGGATGTTTTTTAAACTTTCCTTTGGTACTTGATGATTGTATGAGATTCTCGATTAATTTGAGACTGAAAAGACCAAGCAAAAATATAAAATTAATGCATAGAATAATTACGAACTGGCGAATGCTTCCCTGTTATATTACGTTTTTTTCTCAATAGAATTTTCCTTATTTTTTCCTATACAAATAACAACAGATAGTTTCCTTATTCTATTTCCAAATATCTTCAATAAAATTTAATTAATTTTGTAATTTGTTTAATGTATAATAGTAAGAACTATAAACTTTTTGCTAGCATACTTGGCAATTGAGAACGGGCTTTTATGAAACGATTCAAATATTCTTGTGGGGTTCTTGTAGATTTTTTGAAGTAAAATTACTTACTTGAAAAAATATGTTCTGTTTCTACAAGTATGCTGTAAGTTGCAGCAAGTGTTTCTTTCTTTAGATAATAGTTTATTTAAATCTAAAGTAGACTATTTCAGTGCGCGGGCGATACAGGCTTGTCGCGCGGGAACGAGAATTCATACGAGAAGAAAATTTTCGTCCTTTCCCGACGCAACTCCCGTTGCGAGTTATTTTTTGCCTTAGGGTGTTAATTAGGGTGTTAATTAAACTATAGAATCGTCTAGATCTAGAGTTGAGAATTTCAAAAAAAGTTAACACTAACTTCACCAAACTTTTATCTTTCTTTCCCAATTGTATTGCTGTGATAGTGATAGTGATGATGTATGCCAGTTATCATGAAAGTTTGTTAATGAAGGTTTTGTATTCTAGGAAATACCTACGAAGGCTCGAAGGATTTATACCTTCTACGGCTCAAAGATAGAGGGAACATTTTCAAACATTTTTGCGAATTGCATCAATTTGAGGAGTTTTCATGTTTTCATCATTTTTTAAAACTATTTTATTTTACAACTTCTAAAACGACTTGAACTATAATCTCGTCTTTTTGCGCTTACGGGCGGCACATACCCACGCTTTGTAAGTTTAGTACCACATCTAAGGGCTACAAGGAGCTTTAAGGAATGTGAACGGTTATTATCTAATTCGATTACTTGACTTGAATGCACAGCGGTTTACTCTGTAGGTACAAAACTAGAGGTAGTGCAAAATTGCCAAGAGAAAATAAAATGCATTATCTATTAGAAACGATATGATGGTTGAATGATGTTTTACACACGTCCTTGAAATTTTTCAGTACTTCTAGATCTGCGTCTGGTGCTACAACGAATCTTGAAGAAAACAGAGAGTCCTTGGTAACTTGTGACATTAATATTATATATGTTTTGTTCTCTTTCAGCTTTTATAAAATGAATGAAACACACCACATCTTCAACTACAACAACACAACCAGTTTTGCTGGTGGATGTCCGAACAAAACATTGTTAACAGTTTTTATTACTGAAGCAATTTTCGTTGTAATAATCAACCTTGCATTGTTAATGTTGCTTGTCAGAAACAAATCATTTCGCAAGAAAATTCATGTGAAGTTATTCATCAATATACAAATCACTCATTTATTCACTGCAGTGTCCAACACCATTACAATTTTCATATACAGCGACGTACTCGTGTTTATTTCTTTCTCTATTGTGCTGCAACTCACATTGAGCATGATCATGTTTTCCATGGATCGATATATTGCCATCCTACATCCACTTCGACATTTGATTCTTGGAAAAAGACATGTTTATAAACTCATCATTGGCTCTTGGATAATTTCTATCATCACAGTTCTATTCTGCATAATTTTACAAAACCAATTGTCAAGTTTTGACTGTGTCATCTCATTAGTTACTTTTGTGGGTCTTATCGCGTTTGTTCTTATTGTAACAAACATATCCATTTTCTTAAAAGTGAGGAAAAGCCTGTTCTTTAAATTCATCAAAAAATCAAAAGCAAAAAAATCATTGAGGCAATCTTTTTTGACAAACACAATGATTGTATTGACATTTTTGGTAACCAGTTTACCATACCTCACAAATTATGTTAATGCATTGCTGTACGACCAACCATTACCAACATTAGAAGAAGATTACCAACGATATAATGTTTGCTATGGATCAATTTTTTCATCTGTTGCTTCCATTGTCTTCTTGTCAAATTCAATGTTGGATCCAATTCTGTTTTTTGTAATCCATCATAAAAGTATTTTGCAATATAAAAAAAATACAATCACTCAAGTGAAGGGTGAATCGTGAAAAATCTAACTTAAACATAACCAATCTTTGCACCAAACAATTTCAAACATAACGACAAAATTTTGGATGATCCTTTTAAACATCTTAAAACCATTTCATCTCAACGTTTTATGGAAACTATGGCAAGTGCTTGAAAAATTACGCTAAAATTAAAAGGACTGTTTAATTTATTCACACCTTTCATGTTGTCCAATAATGAATTAAAAGGACCCCTTTATTTGTAAGATGTATTTATTAAAACAATCACTATTTTGTGTTTATAATTTCATTAGGTTAGTGACAATTACCCACTTTCATGGAGAGTATACATCTTTTACACGAATACAAACTTCGCCAGTTTGGAGAAAACAAAAGGGTAATACGTCATAGAATACTATATTTTGTCTTGAGATCATCATCATCCTTACCGACCAACTGGAAAAAAATTGGCAATACGTTTATTGATCTTTTCATAAAACAAAAGATTGCTATAATCGAAGCAACTAACTGACTGAATCTTTTTCGAGTTAGAATTTATTTGATGTGCATGTAACAAGATGATGAACTTATGAAGGTGGCTAATAACACTATTCTTTACCACTTCACAAACACGAACACTCTGCATTACCAATACACCTTTCTACAAATTCAGTTTGCATATGCACTTGCAGACTTTGTTACCGTTTTTGGTAGGTAAATAAATCGTTTAAATAGACCTTTCCCGAATTAGTTATTCGAAAATTAAAACTTATGATTTCAAACAAATTTCCCCATTTTATTTTAAACACTATACAAAAGTAAGACCAAATACAAAATTTCTAAGGAAGCTCTTTTATAATTCAGTCACAATGAGCGTTTGGAAAACACTTGTTTGCATGAAAACGAGGCATGACTAGACAAAAACATTTTATCAAGGCAACATAAGCTGTTGCGTTGAAAAACGAAAGTGCCACAACTTTTGTTGTACAATTCAGATCTTAATGAAACTTTCAGGATATGTTAATTTTGGCATTTGCAACATTTCTGTGCAAAAATTTGTAAGATATTTCATTTTTGAAATTTTCCATAGCAATCGGGTTAATTCGGGAAAGGTGTATAAAAACATATTACACGCTTAATTTCATACATTATCTTGACAAATTAAAGAATAATCAGAAAGAAGTTCCGTATCAATGTTTTATTACATCTCAATACTCCCAAAAGCATCAAATGTTAAAAGAATATTGATTTGTTTACCTACCAAAATTGATCACAAAGTCTGCGCGCGCATATACAAACTGTTTTTGGAGACTCTATTTGGAGAAAGGTGTATTGTCTATAAAATTACATTTCTTCTTTGGATTTCCTTGCGTTAGCAAAGAGGATGATGAAGTGGTTGAAATGATCATTTATTTAATATTTTATCTAATTTTGCTTTCACAGTGTAGTATTGACTCTAGGAGAATAACGTATCATTTTGATAATATTATTCAAGGAGTGACTGGTTGAGGTGCATGCAAAACGTCCGAATATGGGTCCTGTATATTACTGTATACGGACTAATTTCTCCCATATCTTGAAGAAATTAATATAAACAAGGTCATATAGCAGACCATATGCGGTAGAATTTCACGCTGTGTAAAGTATTCAAAAGATTTTGATCTCTTGAATTTGTTTCGTGATTTTTGATTTTTTTGTGATTCTTTCTCAAATTGTACGAGATTTCTTTTAAGTAATATGCCCTCACGACAGGGCTGAATCCCTCCGTGTGGCGCTTCCCTACCTTATGTACGCCATTGAAACTTCAAAATTGGTCGTCTAATTGTTATCCTAATGTTAGGAAATACTGCAGCTGTTTTCAATTTTATCAAGAATATTCATAAAGTGAAAAAATAACGTAAACAATATAATTCATTAGTAAGAATAAGGATTAGATAAAACAAGTTTTTGATTTAATCTAAGGTAAAATTATATCGTCTGTTCTGTGATTTCCAACTAATTCAATTTGGAAAACAAGAGAAAAAATGTCTTAAGTGTTGAAAACAAAAAGAAGTAGAGCTCTTATTGGCACACAGAATTGCTATTACAGTAGACTCTCGATAAGTGGGACCCTGGATAAGTGGGACTTCACACAAATCGCTAATACAAAATTCGCAAAGTGGGACTGCTAACTAGCCACAATACTTGTGGTATTGCGACATCGGGAGGTGAGCAGGAAACTATTGCGCGTCTCATTGGGGAGTTCCCTACATACTGTGGCAAAACGCTATGCAGTAGTCCACCTTCCATATCCCTGCTTCAACATTTGATTCTAGGAAATGAAATCTTTTTAAACTTATCGTTGGTTCTTGGTTAATGCCTCCACACTCATATCCGTCAAAATCTTACGAAAACAACTGTCAAGTTTTAATGACGTGTTATTGACAGATTTTCTTTTGGGACTTATAAATTCTGTTCTTATTGTACAAACACTTCGATATTCTTAAAAATGAGGAAAGGGCGCCAAAAGAGACAAAAGTCTAGATTTGAACTTCGCTGTTTAATTATGATATTCTTATGTTTAAATAAAAATTTCTACATTTGGTTTATTGTTCGTGCGTTCACGAAGTTTTTCTGTAATGTCAACGGTCTAAGTGTTTTACATGGCCTAATTTTCTTACATGGTCTAATTTTTTTATATGACATAAATTTTACATGGTCTTCTTATTTTTACGTGGTTTTATTTTTTGCAAAGTCTAATTTCAAACAATCGTCAATCAATAAGGTAAGGTTATGTAGGGCATCAAAACTTTCTACAAGTAATCTCACCATAAACAACATTTTTGCATTCTTAAATACCAGTGCTCTAATAAATTCACGAAATCAGAATGAAGCTATGTCTTCTGGAATTTCTTCTATTGTTGCATCCTCCATCTTTGCTTTGTTTCATGCGCTCATAATCATGCATAGATTTGCGTTATGGTTAGCACGCATGCTCTCTGTGTGTTTGCATAAGATGATTGTTTTTCTGAAATCAAACCTTGTCAAAAAATCAGACCATGTAAAAAATTACACGATGTAAAAAACCGCGTAAAACATTTAGACCGTGTAAAAAAGAATTGACATCACACAAACAAAAGTTAGTGAACAACGAACAATAAACCAAATGTACAAATTTTCATTTAGGCATAAGGGTATCATAATTAGACAGCAAATGTAATACTAGACTTTTGTCCCTTTGGCGCCCCATAGCCTTTTATTTTAAATTCACCGAAAAAAACAAATACTAAAAAATTTTAAGAAAATCTTTCTTGACCAGCATCATGCTTATGCTTATATTTTTGGTGTGCAGTTTACCTTATTTGGTTCATTACGTGATCGTGATGATTCACCATAAGCCAACATCAACTCTAGAGGAAGTTTACAGAAGATACAGTGTTTTCGTTGGAAATTCAATGCTTGACCCGATTCTGTTGTTAAGATTATTAAAAGAAGTATAAAGTACATAAGTACCATAAAAGTATTTGTTATAATAGGTAGATGTTTCTAGTATCCCGAGGGGTAAAACACTCAAATATATGGTGCACGAGATATTTTGAGTTTTTCGTGATATTTGGTGATGAAAAATCAAATTTTTCTCTTGTGATTTTTGACTTTTTTCACAATTTTCTTGTGATTTTTTATTTTTGTTATGATTTTTTTGTGATTTTTCGCCCGTAATTTTGTGATTTTGATTTCTTTTGTGACTTTTTTTTCGAAGTGAACGATATTTTTTTGAGTACTTTCCCCCTCGGTTTATCCCACTTCGTTTTCATGGGACTATATACGTGGCGGCAGAAGGAACTGATGTACCAATATCTTGAATAAATGTTATGTTGTTAACGACTAATCAAATGGGATTTGGTTAATTAAAGAGCATTCAAGAGTACTGACTGGTAATCTAACTCTAGAAAAAGTGGAAGATTTATTCAAAAAACATTGTTGGTTGATATTAACAATATGAGTAATTCTTCTCTTAACCCTACAATAATTTTGGGAGAAAATTGAGGATTTGTAGTTTTTTTTCATTCAAGTCAATTGAATTCAAAAGCTGTACTTAAGAGTTTTTGAAACATAACAGGCCTCACCCCCGCCCCTTTTGAAAATCTTATTTTGGAACTTTGATATTCTCACCCTACTGAGTTCAAAGGTTTTAGAATTTAACCTCGAATTTAACAACCGTGTATTTTCTCATTTGTTAATTTGAACACTCCACTCTCCCTGGGTACTTGATAAAGTCTCATTATGCAAATTCAGAAATCCTTTTTGAAATTTTGAAAATAAAATGTTGAATGAATTTGCTATTTGCTCGATTTTGAATCTAGTACAAACCCCCTTGAATTTCAGAAATTTTAAATTCAACAGTCCCTGGGTTTCCTTATTTCCATCACACACTGCACTTTATAATTTATCGAAACTAACACCCCCGTATATCTTAGCTTTTTAGATAATTCCTCTCCTCTAGTTTAATAATTTTTTGGATCTCTATCTTTTTGAGGAATTTATGTTTTTAGCTTCTATTTTATTTGCTTAAAGTGCCAAAATTACATTGTAATGTCTTCTTTTCCCTGTCCTTATTGTGTGGTTCTTTAATGATAAAAATGATTCTTCCTCTCCAAAGAAATGGACTTTTACAACAATTGTGAATTTTCACACCTTCTAGATTTGTATTCCATTTACAAATTGTTAATGCTTAAAGGTCGGTTTCCACTAGGGTTTAGCGTGGTTTAGTATAATTTAGCGTGAGTTAGAAAACGTGGTTTTTAGCGTGGGTTAGGCACAACACAACGACACGCCCATTTTTTCTCTCTTTACACAGCCTTCTCACAGTTTGGTGTGTACACAAAACAATAAACAGAAAAACGAAGCAAAATCTCCTGCAAAATGACGTAACTCGCATCAGGTGTGTCTGCATCCTTTTGATGTGTGGAAAAAACTTGGTTTAGTGTGGTTTATGTAAGAAAAAAATTTGTCCAAAATTTTTTTTCTGACGTTTCCACGTGGGTGTACCAGTTTTCTAAATCACTGTGTCTGAAACCGTCTGGCACACGTTAACCCATAGTGGAAACCAACCTTAAGAAAATTATATGGCGGATTGAATGAACAACCACAACAAAAAGAAACCAAAGAAAGAGAGTCACTTTAAAAGTGAAATTTCTTTTGTTTCACTTCTTCTTCATCCCTTTTTTTATTGGGATTAAAATACAGATAAAGATCTTTTAAAAATTGAAGTTCATTACAAAAATGGAAAACATTATGTTATGTAATTTTGTTATATTCGACACCCAACGTATGTGACAGGAAAGGTGGACGGATAGACAACAAGATAACGGCAAAATAAATACAGTAAGTAAACTTCGAACGTAAACTGTGAACTTTTCGCGCCTTAAAAACCAACGGATATATGTCTCCCAAGGATTGCAAATTATACCAATGGAGGAGATTTTCATGGCTTTTGGAGGCCTTAGTTAAGTTATTTTTGAACACTTTCTATGAAAATTCTAAGGAGTAGTGTACTTTTTCATTTCGTCGAGATTTTTTTATGATTTTGACTTTTAGGTCAACATTTTTGTGATTCTTTATTTTTATTGTGACTTTTTTCATTTTTTGCATAAGGTTATCCTTCGAGAAATTCAACAATTTTATCCAAATAAAAACTTTGTGGTTTTGCGACCTTTAACGGAACTAAAAAGGGTGAAAAGACATACCGTTACGGGCGCGACATACCCCTATGCTCCATTTGTGTGTAACTTTCCCGTCCCCTAGGGGGTCATATAATAAATTGATTAATACTAGCGTTGCATTAGACTGTGTTACATTTCATTTACAGGTGTGAACAAGTTAGCGGAAGTAATTTGTCGCGTGGAAGAAACAATAATTACCTCATCTTGTTCTAAGACTACAAGACATTGAACGACGTCAAAACAACGTCTTTTGCTAACAGCTTTTAATTAAAAATAAATACATGTTTTAACCCTATTTTACCCGGGCTTTTTGGCCCCTGCAAAATCCCTTCATAAATCCTGATCTAAATAAGCTACAGCAATGAAACTTGGCAGGAATATGGCTTGTTACAAAATCTACAAATTCATGAAAAAAAATATTTCAAAATGGCTGCCATTATGCTGTGACGTCACCATATATGTTGAAAAATGCTAAAATTT
>JAUBWS010113962.1:11452-23126 GCA_032270445.1 Darlingtonia californica
CAGATACCTGTGCTTCGTACGACACCCTTATGCTCTTCATAAATAGAGAACGGTATATAAACACTCTCCTCCTGTAAATTTCATATCCCTCGAGATCATCGCTTAAATTACCAATTATTATCAACCACTCAGATTTCATTGTTGATGTTTTGTAACCCTTTGAAGACAAAAAAACTGCTAGAATGGACGAGCTGGTTGTTGTTTTTCCTTTCGATTGTGATTCTAAGTAGGAGGTCATTTGAGGTCCAGATAAGGAGGAAAACCACTCAAACAATTATGTGGTGGTGCCACAAACCAGAAACTACCTACAGACAGGCTTCTGGAGTGATTTTCACACTCAAGACGTTTGGATTCTGACATCAGTGGTTTATCTACTCCACCGATTATCTGCACTTTTTTCAAAAAACCTTCTGAACTTCCATATACTGTGTCATAAGAGCTATCAAAGCTTTTTGTATGTTCTTATTTCATCCGCCATTTTTAATGTTTGTTTATATTTTCATTTTCCCGCCACAAAATCACAAAGAAAATTGTATCCCAGCCTTCACTTCAAACGGAAAAATTTCCCATATAATCGGTGGCTAAGTTTCGTCCCGTCCCGACAAAGTGGAACAATGCCAACTCGTATAATCAGCCCTTTATAGACGTCAAAGTATTCTCTATCGAGGCGTTTAAACCAGAAAAACGTAAACTTCTGGTTGACTAAGTGTTGTATACAAACTTCTGGTTGTCTGAATTACATTTTAAAGAGACGGTGGCTTATCTACTCATACGTGCTGCTTCAAACCGTTATCTATGTTTAATGGTAAATGTGGTATGACATTCCTTGTGAATTGAGAAACATAACGAAAAAAAGAAATGAATGAAAATATTTTGTTTTGGCAGCGATGGTTGGATGTTGTTACAGTAGTCAGTAGTAGTGTGTTAGAATGAGCTTTTCCTTACGTGAATGCTCTGCTATAGGTAGAAAACCCATCTCTCAAATCTAACAAAAAATTCCTAACCAAGTGGGTGCGTTGATTAGAGGAATGGCTGAGTTTTCATCTAATATTCTGTGCGTTTGTTAAACGAATTAAGATATTGCCTTAGAAGTTTCTTCTACCATAGCTTTAATTCGGAAGGCGTGAGGTACGCTGTGATGTGGTGCGCTTGATAAACCTCTTAATTTTTGACAGAATTGTGGTCGTTTATAAAGCGATATATCTCATGGCAATGATTTTAGTGATGCTGCTTTCTGTATTCATACAATAGAAAGCGATAGAATTTTAACATTCAAATTTATGAAAAATGGAAAATGAGGATCTGATGATAGATCTTACAAGCACCTTAATAAAGAGAAGAAAACTTTCAGAAAGAGACCCAGATTTTTAATAGCTCTTAAATAAAGCGACAGAATTTTTGAATGTGTGTCCATCATAACTTTTAGAGATAGAACAAAGCGAAGGATTCTATCTCCTCCAGTGGACCCATGCCTTTGCGCACACAAAAGTTGAGATTTCGATACTAATGTGGTTTGTATTGAACTCTGGGTATGCAAGAAACTTCCTTTTTGAAGTAATAGATTGGTTATTTTTAAAAGAAAGTCAAGGGTTTGCAAAGAGTTTTGAACGTGGTTTTTTGTCCAAGGTATATTTAGAGATTGCCTTTTATTGGAGCAGGTTTTCGTTGGTTACTTTAAAATATTTGCAAAGAATGTTCTGTGGTCTTTAATCAAATCTGGGGTCTGCTTACATTTGGAAATTTTACGGACCAGACGATTTCAGTTGGGTTGTGCTACATAATCAAGAGGTTTGCAAATGTATCTCATCAAACATGGTTTGTGTTTAAAAAAAAAAAAATTTTAAAGGTTTTTTATGTTGAAAACCGAAAAACCGAGGTCTATGTTTATATTTGATTCTTTTCAAAATGGAATGTTGTTAAACGAGTGATAATATTTTTGCGGCTTTTGTTAAGAAACAGTAGATTCTTGTTCCCGATTACGAAATTTTAAGTGAAGTTTTGCAAGCTTCTTTAAAACTGATCACTTTTTCTCAAACATACTTGAATTCTTGTCTGATACTTAAGTCGATTTAACCACAATTTCTGACGATAGCTCGAATATTAAAAATAAATTCCAGTGCGCATCTCCTCTTCTAATAATCCTCAGAGGACTTATGTCAAACTTAGTCATCAATAACGCTGTAGGAGTGCCTTACGCTAAGTGAACAACCTCAAGTGAACAACAATCTCACTTCAGTCCTCAGTTTTCCGAAAGGAAATCTGAGGGTTGTTCACTTCCATTGACCAGATCAGGTTCACATTCCATTACTTGTGGTTTCAATTAAGCATAGCAGTTTTCCGAAAATTTCCCTGATTTCCACCAAACCTCAATTTTGGTAGCCTGTTGCAGACTTTACGAACGTGGGACACAGTAATAAGGCTAGAATTTTGGTGGAAATATTTATTAGGCAGTTCCTTCACGAACTGATACAAATTAGGGTTCCGTGTTCCTGCAGGGAGCTTTGAGTTTCAAGGATTCACAGCCGAGTGAAAATCTTTTTTTCTTTTGTTTTTTTTTCTTTTTGAAAATTAAAAGTGACGAAGCACACGACTGATCTTTCAGCATCTCCAATTAAAGTATGATTTTTTCCATGGCGCTAATTTTACTAAGTAGCATAACTTCTTTAACATTACATGAAATTTAATAAATTTGGTTTTTATGATTTGAACAATTTCGTGTAATTTGTATTTGAAAAAGGAAAATTAAAAATGAAGAAAATGAAGAAGAAAGAAATTAACTTTTTACTGAATGGATGAAAATTTTGTAATTTTTTGTGCCTGAAACCTGAATTTTCCGCAATTTCAATTTTTGTAAATGTTTCGTCAATGAAGACCTGCGCATAAAAGTTTGCATAAAATTTTCTTCGAAAAGGGCGAAAAGCAGGTTTTTTTAGCGAAATTACTTCTAAACTTTATTAGCCATAGCTTTTCATTGAAAAAAGATTTTCAAAAAGTTTTGATTTGCAAAAGATTCAGGTTTCAGTTAATAAATCACCGTGATTAACTGGGGTTGTGTGTTTATGGTTACCAGTCTTAACCACCCAGATCTAAATTAGTGCCGGTAGACCGAGTGTAGAGCCAAAAAGCTGGAAACTGCTCTATCGGATGGACTACGGTTAGCTTGCTAGGATAGTATTTCTGCAGCTTCTCAAGTTTTGTGTAATTGATAGGGTGTCGCATTGCCGCAAAATAAATATGTGAATTCTTGTATGGTTAGGATATTATCAACACTTATCATTTGTGGTTTTCCCAAAGGGATTATTTGTTAATGAGGTGAAAAAATATCTCCTTGATACCTTTTAATACATTTCATTTTGTTGCAGTTCTTTTTTATCTTACTGAGTAAAACAATGTCAGATTAAAGTGACGCCGTTTCCGCGCGAAAAAAATGTTTGTGTCCGCTTGATCTACCTTTAAACTGGACTTAGTCTATCTTTAACTTTATCGCTATGGAAAGAGTCTAAAATCGAAAGCTGAAGCGTAATGCGTGTCACCATCTGCGATCTCACCCGAAGGTTAGTTCCACCTCTAAACTGGACTTAGTCTAGCTTTAACTTTAACCCTATGGTTTTTTTAGTAGAGTCTAAAATGGAAAGCTTAAGGGTAATGCGTATCACCATCTGCAAACTCACCCCCCCCCCCCCCCCCCAAGGTTATTTTCCTGGAACTTAGCATGTGGGTTTGATTTAAGACTCTCTTCGGATCGGACTTCTTTTAAAATGTAGTGGCACATTGTCGTTGAAACAACGTCAAACGACGCACGGCTCGGAAATCAGACGGTTTTCACCACGCGATTCCAGTTCGCATCTTTTTCCATCCCTTTACAACTCTATGGGAATATAACAATTTTCTAACTTGATAAAAAAATGTGTAATTTTAACAACATGATTGTACTGATACCAGTAGCCGACTAATGAAAAAATTATCAAAAGTAGTTAAATTTCATTAGCGTTTACAGAATAGATAGATATTAGATAGCCATCTAGTAGTTGCTTTTTTCAGCTGATAATGCTTATTTTGAAAATTTAAGGCCATTCACAGGATTCATACAGGGAAGAATAAAGAAATTTTCCTCCCCCGACTTCGAGTGAATCTCGATTTGCTGCGATTACTAACGTGCTCGCTAGTCGCTAGTTTTTGCGTTGCGTCGTTTGCTGGTTGATCAGTAACAATCTTTAGAAAGAAATATTGTTTGTCATAAATAAGGGTAGATATGCGGTTTTAAATGTGTTGATCTGTTTTTGAGTGGTATGTTTAAATAAAGGGTTCAAAGTGTTGATAGGTGCTTGTTTATGTATCTTTTCTCCGTTTTTCTGTTTTCATGTGTGATAAGTTTTTATCGTGACTTCTCACGTGTTGAATCCCACCTCATAAAAGTTTATAGTATACCCTCATTCTACGTTTTTAAGATCTTTGAAATAACTTAAACAGTGGTACACCATAACAATTTCTCGGTCTGCAATAAAGCTTACATCATTTGACTAACCACGTAAGTGCCAATGACAAACATATTTGTCTCGGGATTTTAATTTTTTTTACAGTCCTGGACCTCTGGGTACCTAGTAGCGACCAATGCACCAGGGAGCGATCTCCAAAGATTCCCAAAAGGTTGAAAATACCAGGCACAGAAGTGGTTAAGAAAAGCCTTTGATAAATCTATTTTCTTTGACTAGATATCCCTAAATCTTCGTTAACATCAAATTCGATGGGTTGAATCAATACTGATGAAAATCCCTGTAAGATTTCTATAATATTTGTCTTTTTTATCACGCAGTTTTGGGTGCTATTCCCTTTAAGAATTCTGATTTTCAAAATTCAAGGGACCTTTAAGGGTCCCAAAATCGTCATAAACCTTTTAAAACTATTAAAAAGTAATCTTTCTTATGTTATTGCTTTCGAGCCTTGGGCAGCACAAACCCATCGATTTCTCTAAGGTGCAAAATTACCGATTGTAGCGAGCTTATGCAAACCAAATTCTACAACGTAACGCAAACGTAATTTGACACTGACCAATAACCCGATTTACAAGCCAGATACGCAACATTTACTTCGTAGATCTCGGTTTGCTTAAGTTCGCCATTAAGGGTTCTGCCTCATTCATGTTGTGCTTTTATCATTTGAAACTCCGTGACAAAACCTCCTATCTTTTCAGGCTAATGGTGAATCTAGCTTTGCATACATTATCACTGATTCTCGATTCCCAGCCAACACAAGACTGTTATGACGCCGTTCGACGTTCTTGCGACGTCTTTTTTTGCAGAGCTAGATTTTTGGAAGAAGAGAATTCACCATTAGCCTGAAAATATACGAGGTTTTGTCACGGAGTTTCAAATGATAAATGCACGACATGAATGTAGAGAGTTTACAAAATATCCAACTTCCCCTTAAGTTAATGGTTCAAAATGTAAACTTTTTTTGACCTAGTAGGATTTTCTTTCTCATGCCGTTACAAATAGTTACTTTTCTCTCAGCAACGCAGTAATGGAGGAAAGGCCATAGAATATTCTCAGTAGTTCATTTATAACGGTATGATCGGTGCAAGCTTCTTTGTATGAGTTTCTTTTCAATAAAGAGAAAAAGCTTCCATGACGGAAAACAAGTTTTCTTTGACACTCTTCACTATGAAAATCGGCAACGACAAAGTTTGAAAAAACCCCACAAAGGGGAACAGTTTTTCCTTAATACCGCCTACTGTGCAAATTGGAAATCTACGGCCCTTTCCTGATGTGAAAACTGATTTTATATTTACGGGTGCACACCTAATACAGGACAAATTTTCCTTTTGCATGCGAAGTTAAAACCCCCTTTGCTTTTATTTTCATAATGTGGAGGTCATTTAACAGTGCCTTAGGATGGAAAAGCATAATTGACTGACCGATAACATTGCATTGATGTCCATAGAACTTCTTTTAGTGGCATGGATGTTACATTGAACGTCCTATCGACTTGTGACGGTTTGTTACAGCCCATGGTCTTACCAATGTTTTTGCGTAATTTCATTTTACATTAGAAACAGCTCATTTAGGAAGCCGATTATAAGTCTAAATTTAACTCATTCAGTGTAGTGTCTTCATAATTGAAATATATGATATTTTTTATGTAATACCTATATCATACCTGTAATAGATCTTGTTTTGAAGTTGGATCGCGGCTTAATTGTTATGTATATATTTAGACACAAATTCTTGAAATTATGGTGGAAAATATCTGTTAATTTTCTCATCTTATTAATTTCATTGATTACATCATACGCGTACACGGCGTTTCAACGTCATCCGGACGTTTTGGACGTTGATAAGATGCCGAAATGACGTCACGTGTGTACTAAGTCACTCCGATGACTTCAAATGTTTTTGTTCGTTTAGGTAACAGAAAAGCGATATACAATTTGACAACTGGATGTTCACAGCCACTGAGAAAGAGGAGAGAAATTTGACTCTATAACAAGGATTTTGTCATTTTGTAGGGTGATTCTTCTGAAAGTCGTATCGCATTGCACATTGTAGTTCCATTGGGATTTGATTGATCCATCCGAAGGGAGATTTGTCTTGCTGATATTTTTGGCATAAGAAACAGAAGTACTTACATTGTTTTTGCGTTTTCCTGTGGGAAAATCATTGGTCAATTTCTCAGGTTAGAATAAATTTATAAATTTATTATTTATCGGTTCGCGTGCTGTTTTTGGGTGCAGATAACTAAAGTTTAGGTCAGAGTTCCTTTATTTTCTCTTAATGTTTATCCTGGCTCCATATACGATTTTTGGGTGCAGTTCTCTGACATTTTTTGTTCATTTTCTGAATGTGTTGAATTTTTAAATTTAGAATTTCTGTTAATAACATGGCTTATCTCACTTTTTATACGGTTTTTGGGTGCAGATAACTATCGTTTGTCGTTTTAGAATTGTTTCGGTTTATTTTCTTTTATTTAATTGCTTATCTCGGTTCTATATACCATTTAATGGTCAAAAATAGGTCGGACGGAATTATTCGTCGGCCCAAATTGACGAAGTTTTAATTTTTTAAATCCTAATTTTGCTTTAAAGCTATAAATATTTTTATCTTGAAACAGATTTTGTGGTCTTAATTTTTGTCACCTCCGAAATTTTCCGTCACTTATAAAGGCCGACTTTTTTTGGCCGATACGGTACGCATTTCTGCTTTCCGAAAATTTGTGAATCATTGTTGTTGATACTTGTTTCAATTTCTTCTCGCCATAATTAGTTCTATTGAAACTCGCATAGAACCACAAGTAAAATTTCAGTGCAAATAACATGAGCAAATGCAGAAGGTAAAACACGCACTGAAATCAGCTTTCAATGTCAAACCTGTTGATATAGTCATAAGTGAAACGAAACAAATCACAGATTCAAATTCCGCTTCAAACACGAGGTTGATTTGAGAATAGCAAGTCATATTTGAAAGAAATTTTGTCAAGAACGCGTTGCCTGATTTATGCGTCGTGAATCAAGCAAGCATAAAAACGCGTGTCTCTTGCAAAATCTGTAAACTCCATAGGTAGAAAAAAGGGATTGTTTATAAATTTTTGGAAAGAGATGAAAGAATATTTGACCGAGGAACTTTGACTTGACTCGTTTTTCTTAATCTAATTTAGCGCAGCCAACAGGTCATTGGATTTAATAATGAAGCTTAGTTTACTTAGAACTTTAAGTCCGGTTCGGTGACCTGTAACGTGGGTAGCTTAGTGTATGAAGAAGAAGAAAAAATTCTTGAAATATCAGAAATTATTTGGTGTGGCCGTAAGTTTACTTATCGATCGCTTGCTAAGGAGAAAATACAAAAGAGTAGAAAAAAATTAGGCATGAAATTTCATTTGACATTCTAATAATATTGTGTTGTAATGCAATATCCTACTTCTCGCACTTCCATAGAAGTCCATTTAATGAATTGTTTTCCGTTATAGTACTAACTCTATATGATATCCTAGACTAGATGCCCTACTTTATTTTGCACCCTCTTTCCCATTGTACAATAAATAGATTGAATAATTACCTTCAACATTTTATGACATGGTGGAAAGAATGTTGGTTAGATTTTGAATGAATCGCCTTCCTTCCTATTTCTTTGAGGTCATTAAAAATGTTTATTTGGGCGACTAGCTTGATGATAAAGATGCAAAGAAGCAACATTTTGTTTTTGTTAAAAACTCTCTATATATTTTTATTAAAACGTTTCGACGACCATTCCAGTCGTCATCATCAGTTAAAATGAAATTCTATACAATAAAAATTTTCCTATGTACAAAAATTGTGAAATAGTTAAACAAAGTAATTATCAAGAGGCCATATGCTTAAAAAATGGCCTAGTGTCCAACTCAAATTATACGAATTCTAAAACGTTACGTCTGTCCCAGTAAAAAAGACAGACATTTCTCCAAATATAACCTTTGAGGACATAAATGCATGTCTTTTCTAAGAGGTTATATTTGAGAGATGTCTGTCTTTTTCCTCAGGGGTTATTTTTGAAGAGATATTTATTGCCTAATATTTAAGAAGCTAGATGACCGCTTTGCCATACGATACGTTTTTAAATCGATTATGTAGATATTAATGTAACACACATTGCATAAACCTAAAATGTAAAGCTACATGCGAAATATAATGAATAAAAAGGGATACAATGTTCGTTGTGATTGAATTGTTTGATTTGATATTTTGATGTAAAAAAAGTTTTCACGTACTCTAGAGTACCGAGTAATCGGAGACGTTTTTGGTACAAATGTAGTAGAAATGGTTATCAAATTAAAAATCTTGATCTATATCGGTCCATTTTGCTATGACATTTAGTTAATGAAACATATGTTCATTAGTTTGTTTAGAGAAAACTTAACACGTCTGATGAACACAACCTGAAAGTTTTTGTTTCCCAGGCTAATTTTGCATTCGTTTTGGTTAGATGTTTATCATTTAGATAAGCTAATTTTATAGGTGGTTTTTTGGGTTAGCATTCAAATTAAAATTTGTCTGTCTAAACCACCTATTTATTTGTCAAGAATGATCTCAAGTTTTTTTTCTTCTTTAAACCTTATTACGTTTTTAAATTTGATTTTAATGTCGTACCTATTTTTACTTGGTTTTTTATCTGTAATTTAGTTTCAAGCCACAAATAGAATTTAAAAATAAAATTCCAATAAATATTATTGGTTTTTATAGAGTGAGAATTCTTCTCACGATTATTTATTACACTTCCGTTGAGTTATTATCAATCTACCGAATACGGTCCGGTAACACACGGGACCCTTCTCCGGACGTTTTGCACGCTGTGTGAGTACTAATCTCACCGCTCAACCACGGGTCCACTCTTCACATGAAATAATCACCCACTTTTTTGCATGTCTTCGAGCGATCTCTTTCTTGGCTGTTCCATCAAGATAGAAGGAATAGCGTAACTGGAACTTTCTACACTGTGAACTGTTGAAGAGTTTAAATCTATCAATCTCTCAGTGTGCCTTGCGTTCCGGACTATTCGCTGATCCACCTATCTCTGCCAAATTGCACTTGTCGGGAACAGTTTCAGGTTTCCGGAAAGATACTTAATTGCATGAGAATTTCGCGGCATCAAAATTTCGCGGCTTTTTGAAAAAAAATTTGGTTTCGCGGCATTTTAATTTCGCGGTTGCGAAAAAATTCAAAATAACGTTTTGGGCAATATACATGAATTTTTTGAAGCATGTTAATTTCGCGGTTTGATGAAAGCAATATTTCGCGGCATTTTAATTTCGCGGTCTAGCAAAAATGGTAAATTTTTCGGCATTTTGATTTTGCGGTTTTTTTATCATGATCGCGAAACTGCGAAATTTTGACGTCGCGAAATTCTTATACAATAAAGTAATTTAGAGAATTCTCTACGAAATCACATATTGTAGCCATCTAAGATATTACAGATGTTATGATTTAGTGGAATTTTTCATTGCACGGACTAAATGACGTCACGCATATGTTGCTTTGAACAATGACATGTCTGTCTTCTTTCAAGCAAAGGTGATGTTTATCTTTGTAATCATATTATTTAACGCGTTAATAATGTCATTAGTTGATGACAAATTGATGTCCATTGTGACATTGTCAATACCCTGTGAAATGACGTGACAATTTGTATAGGATACCGCTATGAAAATGTTTACACGATTAATGATTACCCGTCCGACACGACACGTCTTGTCAACGTCCATGGAATGGCGTGTCGTTAGGCGTGTCAGGTTGCAATGCACTTTTTTTGACAAGAGAAGATGCTAGGTGTACGTATCAGTCATCATTGTTCTCATTGGTGATGTTATTTTCAGTCAATGATACGATACATACCCAGAATACACAACGTCTCAAAGATTTGTTGAAGACACCCAGAAACTTCGAAAAACGTCTTTAAGAAATAAACAACATTGACGCCCTGAAGACTGAAAACAGGTTTCGAAATATATTCAAAAGATTTCTTTTGGAAATCTAGAAAGCCTAATAACGTTTGGTCTTAAGTTTTTTTCAAATAAGCTAGAAGCCACCAGTATAAAATAAGACAAGCAAATCATCCCAGAGACCTCTTAAAGACGTAAGAGTTCTAAAAACCTTTGTAAAGGTTCCTTTTTAATTGTGTTGAAGCTCAAAACAAACGGAAACACGTGGAGTGGGGTGTCGGTCGCGCCCGTCAAAGGGAAGTGTTGTCGAAGGAAATCTATTTTAAGTTCGTATGTGCGCGTATATAGGGGTAGAATGGAACAGCAAAATTGTTAGTATTAAATTTGACATCAAACTCGCAGGAGAACAGAGTAATGAGGCGATTTTAGATCTTTGGAGATAGTACTGTGTGATTCTAATTGTTGTTTTACAGCTGAACAAAATCTAAAAACAAATGATAATCATTCGAAAACCTCAGTTGAAAAAAGTAAGGATGAGCATTAGCTACATTAATGACCATAATAATCTCCTCGAATCAGGTGACCAAAATATATGTGCTTGGAAGTTTATGTCATTTGCTGACTGTCATAATGTAATTACTATGAAACTGACTTTATAAGCAATCTCCGCATATAAAGGATGAACAGTGGTGCGTTAAGGTACGTGACTAGGTATTCTCTTTTGCATTAGCTCATATTTTTATAAAGTTACTTACACGAGTGTTTTTACTTCAACTAGAAAAGGTAGAATCTTGTACTCCGCGAATCCCTTAGATGTTCAATATACAAAACTTGATTACTTGTTCGTTAAACAAAAATTACTGCAAGCTCTTTTTACAAAAATGACCAATATATCGATGAACAGAAATGACCATATGTCCTGTAATATATTTTATTGATATGCAATTAGCCTAATTTGTGAGTGACTTACATTTACTCGTCGTATGATTGTTCCTACTCCCACAGAATCGTGTAGGTCTAGAATCCCTTTGATGCTCATTGCCAAAAAAACTAATATCTCATAATAAAGAAAGGACAAATATCTAAGTACGTACATAAATGACCGATACTTCATAGAAATTAAATAAGTCGAAATTATACAATAAGTTTCATTAGCGACTATGAATTTTACTTTGCATTCACCCATATAAATACTCTCAATCACACTGGTTCATGTGATATCTAGATTCCCTTCGATGTTCTCTGTAAAGGCATGACCAATACTTCATAA
>JAUBWS010114072.1:0-23112 GCA_032270445.1 Darlingtonia californica
TTGTTAATAAACATCAATTTTGCATTTTCTTATTATACCTAATGAGTTTAAAGGAAGTTTAACAAAGCTTTTCAACTAGATAAAAGCAAATAACAAAAGTAAAACAGACAAAACCTTTCTACTAACAACACCAAATGAAATAACAAAACAAACAGCAAGTACAAGTGGTGAGAAATCGTGCGTTTGTTTGTACTTGTGCTAAATAATCACCAAATTTTGTATATTTTGCGGACCATATTGTTACGTCACAACTACAGAGCGCGTAATTTCTAATCTAAATGCAGAGCGTGAAATGTTCGATGCAGAGCGTGAACTATACACTGCAGAGCTTGAACTATACACTGCAGAGCGTGAACTATGCAATGCAGAGCGTGAAGTGTTTGACCCTTCAGGGCCATCGTAAGAATGGAAACATGTGTTCTTTTATTCATTCTTACGCAATGCTATGGCGTAATTGACAAGTTAAAATTTTACGGTTCACGATTTTATGCTCTAAAGTCATAAATGTACCCGAAAGATTCTTCTAACCATCAAAGATTCTTCTAACCTTTAGAAACGGGATTCTTCTAACCTTCAAGGATTCTTCTAACCTTCCGGGATTCTTCTAACCGTTCACGAAAAAAAAAATTTGCAACGCCGTCGTTATTTAAATCATACACTCTGTTTTGTAAGCAACACTTATAAGCAACTCTCTGAAATTATATGTATTCTATAATTCGTTTATTAACTTTTTACACGTTTTTTTCATATAAGAAAAAACCATAAGAACGTAAGGCTTCAAATTGCAAAATGTTTAGAACCTTTGAAGGCTTCAAAGGGCTATATTCTTAAAAAACATTTAAATGCAACAATTTCAACCTGTTTTTTGCTTTAATTAAGAATCATTCATATCCACTGTGAACAACCTTAACACTGAACAAGCAAGTGAAGTCATACGTCATTACAATAGCAGCGTAAGTATGCCCCAGGGCATAGACATCGCCCCATCAATGATCTTTGTTTATCATTATTAATATCATTAAACTGGTTAGATAAAAAATATTGAATTTTATTATTTATTTAGTATTGTAGATTAGTATCACAGATAAAAAATACATTTAGTCACTAAGTATAAGGCTCTACGAGGATAACATCTCCATGGACAACTCTGCCACTAAAAGCAGAATATCCTAATAAAAGTGGGAGATAAGTCCTCTCTCTTTTAGATCTAAAATATAATTACGATGGATGATTCTGGATGGAGATGTTCATTCTAAATGATGGTGCGTTAGCCAGAACGGTGTTTTTCATTGGAAAGAACTATTGACTCCCAATCTGGTTTGTGTCGTGAGCAGTCAGATTGATGTAATAAATGTCGAAAACGAATAAAGCGAAAGACATGCTTGTTTCATCTCACAGAATGCAAGGGATTGAAAACGAACGTAAAAATCCTTGAATTGAATTTATCAATGAAGGAATGAAATGTTTTTGCTGGCTGCACGTGCATGCATGTACATTAAATCTTGAACTTGATGGGTATCATTAAGAGAACTGTGTTAAAAGCTGCAGTGGGGGCAAGGCGTGGGAATAGTACTTGGTCCTGATGCCTTCTCTGCATGAAAAGCCTTGATAAAAGCGATCATTACTGATGAGAGGTTAAATGGAATTCTCAAGTCAATCATCTTAGACTTTGGGAAAACGAACTCCCACTAGATAGGGTACCACGTGATCTTCTTTGGGAAGTACTTGATCGGTTTGTTGTTCCCAGGAAATTAATTTAAATTCTAGAATCCCTTCACAGGAATTAATGTAAATTTTATCGTTGACGGAGTCTCCCACATAATCAAGTGTTTGATAGGCGTCAAACAAGGCGATATACTTGGATACTCTTCACTATATTCATTGCCGCTATCATGATGTGGTGGAGAGTCAGCCATCAATACCCATTATGTATATTTCACATAAAGGAGGACTTTATAGTGACTGGCCGTAAACCAAGTGCCAATGGTTTGACCCTCACATTTGAGGACTCCGAATATGCTGATGACACGGTTGTGCTGTTCGAATCACGAGAGACTTGAGGAATCAACGCCTCTTCTCATCCAGCACTTCTTAAGATTTGGGATGGAAGTACATACCGGTGACAAAAACCTACCTGATAAACTGCAAAACTGAAGTGCTCTTTGTCTCTACACCCTCATCAACATACAGTATTATCTCTAATAAGCGCCCGGGCGGTTATAGATGTTTTTTGAAGTTTAAGGGGCGGGGGGCGCTTATTAGAGATCATAAAAAAATTTAGAAAATGGATCATTGGAAACAAAAATATGTGGAAACATTTCAAAAAGAAATCAAACAATTGGAGGAAGGAAAAGCTTTTCATATGAACACCGAAACTTTAAAAATTAAGAGGGGAACATTGTTTTAACATTTCTTATAATTGTAAGCATCATCTTGCCATTCTATTACGTAATTTTCGTTTTTTCCCTGAAATTATAATTACCGCCCGGGCGCTTATTAATTTCCGTGCAAATAATACCTTATCGGACAAAAAAATGTCGAACAAAACTGACGAAATTTTTCGGGGGTGACGGAAATTTTGTCCGACATAAACTTTTCGCAACCAAAATTTTTTATTACATTAAGACATTATAGACACTGTGATTCGTGTGATTTTTATTCAAAATAAAGTTGTTGAAAAATTGAATTTTCGTCACTTTTGTAAAAATTTTGTCCGATAAGGTGTTCTTTCTAATAAGCGCCCGGGCAGTTTTTAGAGAGGGGCGCTTAAAGAATTACTTTCAGATTAAGGGGGCGATTATTAGAGAGGGCGTGATTAGAGAGAATACGGTATGTTAATCCCACGACCTACGATGGTCGTAACCTTACCAACATTGATCTTGTTAATGATCGCTTCTTACCAGTCGTAAAAGAATTTTACTACCTTGTTACCCTCGAGATTGTAAGGACGATATGGATGTAATCTCAAGGATAAGAAAAGCGCGTAATGCATTCTGAGCACTGCGAAAATGTATATTTTCAAACAAGAACATATCGGGCTGTTTATGAGGGACTGATACTTTCAATTTCATTGTATGACGCAGAGTCCTGGTGGCGATTGACCGTTCTTCTGAGATGTGGAATCCGACAAAGTCCACTTTTCTTTTTACAAACTGGAACTTGTCAGGATTTAGATATCCTAGACCTAAGCTAATGATTCCTAAAATTCTGCAGCTTTAAAAACATTTTTTGAAACGAAAGAATTCACAGCCTGTATTCACCAAACGTATTAATTTTTCGTGAAGTATCAAAGAAATTGTATTGTTTGTATTGTTTGTAAAAAATGAACTTTTTAAAAAATTAGCTAGCGTTACGTTAAATCTCCAAATAATATCAATGGCTGTCTCTGATGATGAGTTATCTTCAATCTACACCCCTTCTGTAGAAAGTATTTCAGAATTTTGGGCGCTGTCCCCTTTGCCCCTTTTTGAAAGCAAATTTAATTGATCCAAAAAAAATTAAATATTAGTCCATGCAGGAGCCTTTTGTCTCTTCAAAATGACCTGTTTTTCTGCTATTGGACGCTACCATCATTTTCTAAAATACACCCTGGTCTAGGAATTTTCTATATAGGGTAAAAATAATTTTTGATAAAAATTTAAAGAGGTACTTTCTCGTCGTTTATTGTTGTCATTATTCTCAAAATTGCCTTGGTACAAGGTAGTTGGCGTACCGGGTGTGCCACAAAAAAGTTTCAGTCTTTGAAGCAATATTTCTTAAAAACTACAAGATATTCAGAAATAAACTTAATTTCAATGTAAAGAGAATTGCCTAACTTAAATTTTGATGTATCATACAAAATTTGGTTAATTCGTTAAAGAGATATGAAGAAAAAACTTTAATGTTACTTTTCAAAAAACGTCAATTTTTAACAAAAAATAGGGTATCAAAAAGAAATTACATTGAAATTAAGTTTATTTCTGAAACTTTTTTGTGGCGCACCCGGTATGTAACATTATTATACGCCTGAAATTAAGTTGTTTGAACATACTTAATTAATGTATATTATTTAGTATTTTATTATACAATTTTTATCTAATAATGATTATCCATAGTCATTATGAAGTACTATAATAACTTTTGAATACTATTGAATCTATTTCTTTCTTCGCGAAAGCTTCTAGAGATATGTAGTGAAAAGCCTAACTCAATGAACCGTAATAATTTGACAATGTAGAACGAACTATGTTTTTGAATGCCTCATTAGGTGCAAACAGTCTATTGTGCATGCTAAACAATGTTTACATAAAGGACAATTTTGATTGGCTGGTTTCGCTAATAGAGAAGATGCTGATTGGTTATTGCTAATTCATGCGTTCGAATACTTTGATTTTGTGGAATTCAATTGGTTCACAGCTACAATGTGGTTAATTGATAGCAATACAGTTCTAATTAGCGTAAATTGGTGAAATCAATGAGTTCATTCTACATACCACAACTTAATTCGAATTCACAGAAAAAAATTTCATTTCAAATTATTTTCATGAACTTTTAATCTACTTATAGCAGTCAAGGGTGAGTGAATATATGTTATAATTTCTCTTTCTTTATATATTTCATATTTTCTAGATTAAATCTTATTTTCTTCACGCATCTAAATTGTATATTTTAATGCAAATTAAATAATCGTTTGTTGTCAGATAAGAGGGGTCTCTGTATTTTATGATATTTGATCAGATAGATTGGCTTTTTCTTCTTGAAAAGTCTGAAAAATGTGTTTACCCCTAGGAAAACATTCTGGAATTTAATTTTGTGAAGCAAAATCAAGTGAAATACGACACATTTGCCATGCAATTTTTCCCTAAATGGTTATAAATAAGATCGAAATTTATCGAAGTTAAGCTCGTCACAGGAATTTTTTAGCCAGCTAAGCACTGTTATGGTTTTGTCGGCACTAAGTTCAGTCCAACAATGGCAAGGTAACTACATGCAATAAATTTGTTTTTTTGGAAAACTCCAAATGATTCTTAATTGTGCAGTGAAACACAGTGGAATCAATATAAAGTGGACACCCTACAAGGCGGACAGTAAGTCCAGGAAAGAAACGGAAATTATTTACAATCAAATTCTCTTATGAAAAACCTCTATAAAGCGGTCGACGATGGTGTCCACTTTATAGAGATTTTACTGACGAGAACAACAAGCACGGAGTAAGAAATAAGATTAGCTTTGGAAATGTCTTTTTATTATTCGGCAATATCATGAAATTTTCATGACTTTTCGCAAAGTGCAAAACGTTCCAATACCAGTCACGTATATTACTGTATACAGACTAATTTCTTCCATATATGGAAAGAATTAGTCCATAAACGGTAATGTACGGGACCGCATCCGGTAGAATTTCACACTGTGTTTTTTACAGAAAAACATTAAATTCTTAATTAGTGTATCGTTCTGTACTTACATTTAGTAAATTAAGCACTTTGAAAATGATGTAAGATTGATGACAAACCCATCCGACATAATGAGCGAATTTGTCAAGGTCATTGTCCGGTGTCGTCCGCTTAATGAAAAAGAACTTGAGAACGATGTTGATGTTGTTATTACCATGGATACTGAAGAACAACAAATGATTCTCAGGCATTCTTGTAAGTGTTATAATACTCTCCCTAATTTGATGAGCTTTAAGCTCAAAATTACACTGGAAAATGTTTGTAGAATCATCAACAAATTATCCTCAGGCATTCTTGTCAGTGTTATAAAACTCTCTGTAATTTGTTGAGTTTTAAGTTCAAAATTACACTGAAGACTTTTTGTAGAATTCATTACAGTTTTACTTGACAGTTCGGAGAATAGAATATGGAACATAAACAGAATTTTGCTAAAAGGTTTATTATTGCCTTTTTGCCTGGATCCGTATGGCCAAATGGCCAAGATAAAGTGAGCTTACATCTCTATATTTGCCATCATAAGCTTTTCGCTGGTGCAATCGCAAAAACTTCTTGTAGAGGATTCCAGGAAAGATCATTTTGATAACCGTTTATTGTCCACTTGTGTGCCGATGACAAGCATATTTGACCGAAAACATTTACGGTCCTGGACCAAACTCGTTCCCAGGACCTTTTCTTGAGCATATTGAAAAGCAAAAGGTTCTGGGAACGAGCTTTGTCCGCCGCTTCGTGACCCATAAACCAGAAAGCGGTCGGCGAAAAAGAAATAGACTACATCCAAGGATTCCCAAAATGCTAGCATTCTCTGCAAAGAAACTAACTATTTCCATATTAATAAAATTCGGAAAATGATTTTGTGGATCATGATTTTGTGGACTGATTGTTTTACGATAACCTTATTAGTCAGTATCTTGTTTGTAAGTCGCTGTATTTTGTTTCAGCTAACGTAAATTACCCGCGAAAAGTGTTTACATTCGACCGCGTATTTGGAACGTGTGCGACCAATGAAGAGATATATTCGGACGTAGTTTCACCGCTTGTTGAAAGTGTATTGGAAGGATATAATGGGTGTATTTTTGCTTACGGACAAACTTCGTGTGGAAAAACTTACTCAATGCAAGGTATGAATATAAACCCGCAACGGAGGACACTGTATTTTTTTTTTAAATGTCCATGATTTTTCTCGATAACTCTCAAAATTTTATTTTTAAAATTCAA
Organism: Darlingtonia californica; assembly: GCA_032270445.1. Taxonomy (NCBI): domain Eukaryota; kingdom Viridiplantae; phylum Streptophyta; class Magnoliopsida; order Ericales; family Sarraceniaceae; genus Darlingtonia; species Darlingtonia californica. The sequence continues at coordinate 6,648 of JAUBWS010114072.1, forward strand.
ATTCTTTTTACAGTCAAATTCATTCTTTAAATTCAAATTTAAATTAAATTGGAATAAAAAGACTGGTAGAATTTAACAGCAAGGCCTTTCTGTGTCTTTTTAATGAACATTCAAAAGCTCCGAGAAGTAATATAGAGAAGTAAGCTGTATACTGTTCACTTACCTTTATATGGATATCGATCTTTGTTTTCTTAAGATTGAAAGGATGTCATTTTTTTGCCTTATTGGTTGTTTCTCTTGTCTAGAAGGAGGGTTTTTTTTCTGTGCGCAGTTGAATGTTAGCAGGCTGAGCGAGTGAAGAGCGTCACATCCAAAAACGGTACCCCAGTGGGTACAAAATCAGTAAGAACCCTATGTGGAGGACTGTTTTACTTTTTTAAACGGCACGCAATCCTGCATGCCGCTTGAAAAGAAAACACTCCTCCACATGGTTTTTTCACGATTTTTTCCACTAGGACATGCCTCTACGTTATAGTCAGAATGTGCTACAGTCCAGTTAAAAGCCGTGAACGAGCGAGTGGAAATACTCTGTGGCGCGAGAACGGGAATTGTATACGGCACGAGGAAGAAAAAAAAACGTTTTCCTCATTTTTGATGCCGTTTACTTCCGTGTGAAACTCTCCCCACGTGTTCTCCTTAATTTATTATTATCTCTTTCTTTATTTTGGGACAAAGTAGTCAAAATACAAATTAGACTAATAAAAACCAACATTATATTGTATATATAAAAATCTGATATATCCAATTACCGATGAATTTCACAGGAACAGTTTTCACCAGACACAACAGGCGCCGTAGGAAGCATTTTTATATTGGAGGGGCACATTTTTAGTGACACCGCGTTGGCCCAAGGGGGCGATTTTGAAAAATTACGTCCCTAGATTGCCGGAAAATGCATCAAAATAACGGAATATCTGCAGGTTGGCAACTGTTTTCAAAAAAAAGGCTGTATATCCCTTTAAAGAAAATTTCTTTCATTTTCAAGGAACACAAGACGTTACTTGTCAGCGTGGTATTATGAGTCGGACCTTTGAACAAATTTTTGAGTACATACAAACGACAGATGTTAATTATTGTGTTGTGAGAACATCATATCTTGAAATATACAACGAAGAAATTCGTGATCTGCTCAACAAAAATAACCAAAATAAACTTGTGGTGAAAGAACATCCAGAGAAAGGTTCGAATAAATTTTCTTATACTGTTTTGTAATGAACCTTAAGGTTCCCATAGTATGGCACAAAATTTCAAAATATAGGGTACTAGGTGTTTTTCAATCCCATTCGATTGCCCTAAAGTTTAAAAATGGATGGTCAACATATTTTTGAAAAATTGGAAACTCTGTACGGTCTTATAAACGAGAAGTTTTTAATTCTGAAACAAGTGCATTTTACTGTTTTTGAGAGGTTCTTGCTTCTTGCTTTGAGCTAAATTGGACCCAATTTGACAGTCTGTTCATCCGCCAGTATTAGGCAACTTAAATATTTCTATCATTTATTGTTTGTCATAGGTGTCTACGTCAAAGATCTAACTATTGTTGATGTGACCTGCATTGAAGATATGGAGGAAGTGTTAGAGATTGGAAGTTGGAATAGGGTTTTTGGTGCAACTGCACAGAACGCTGATTCATCACGTTCCCATTGTATATTTACGATCGAATATGAGATCTGTTTCACAAGTGAAACGGACGGAAAAGAGAATTTTAGATCAGGTAAGGAAGCTTTTGGAAAGATTCAAACAACAAAGCGAAAAATATCAATGAGCATTTGGATAATTATTGGTTTCTAATTTAATGAGTTTATCATTGAAATAATTACGCCTGTAATGAGGTACTCAAGATTCGAGCATTTAATTTGAAGGATTTCCAATGTAAAACGACTTTTCAACGATCAGCTTACTATTGATAGTAGAGAAAGATGTTTTTACAGCTAAATTCTGTAACTTCTTAAATGCGCCAAAATGAAAAGGATCTTTTTTTATCTGTTTTTTTTTTTCGACAAATGAACATCTTACGTACACTGTCATTACATAAATCACTCATATATGATGACTGTTCATTCAAAAAAAGAAAAAGAAAAAAACTTTTAGAAATTACTTTTTTGAAGCCATAACCGAGTGCTTAAAGTGCTAGATACAGTATATCACCAGAATTCCGAATTCGACTCACTTGTAACGCTTTCGATATTAAAATTTGCCATTCACTAACTATGCATGTTGCCCTGAAGCATTATCATTATGAGATTATCCTTGGTAAATAATTCCTTTTGTTGTCGTAGGTCGTATTAATCTTGTCGATCTTGCTGGGAGCGAAAGACAACGCTACACCCATTCTCACGGCGAAAGGTTTAAAGAAGCCACTAAAATCAATCTTTCTTTAAGCGCTTTGGGAAACGTTATTTCTGCGCTGGTCAATGAGAAAGCCAAACATGTTCCTTACCGAGCTTCTAAGCTCACCCGATTGTTACAAGACTCGCTTGGTGGAAATTCCCGAACGCTGATGATCGCTTGCGTCAGCCCAGGTGACAATAATGCAAGCGAAACACTAAGTACGTTACGGTACGCAAATAGAGCAAAGAACATCAAAAACCGCCCGCGTATTAATGAAGATCCTAAAGATGCGTTGATACGACAATATCAAAAGGAGGTAAAAACTTTGCGACAGATATTGGCAAGTCAAATGAAATTTGCCACAAGTGAACAACCAGGAACTACTGTTCATGTGACATATCCATCGGAAGTTGAAGAAAATATTGAAAATACAAAAACGCCTCATAAATTAACGCCTATGCTGTTTTCGAAACAGGAACGACTGACATACGAGCAAAAGATATCGAGTTTTAAACAAAAATACGAACTAGAACATTTATCGAAAGGTCGACTGGAGAAAAGTTTAAAGACTGTCAAAGCAGAATACGATAATTATCGATTGAAAAACGAATATAAAATGCAACAGTTACAATCTCATTACAAATCGAAAATTAAACGAATTCATGATCAAACAAAATTGAATTCAACACAGAAAGACGATGCAACCATTTCGGACGAATCCGCGTATATTTCCGCAACAACGAGCGATACTGAAAATTTATCGTACGACTCATGTTCGGATCGTGCAAATAAAAGTACTTTGTTGAGTCCCATGACAGAGAACGGGCATCTGTGGAGCTATCAGTGGTTGAGGGGTTACTGTGATTCGAACAAACGCGCCATTTATCGTGGTCTTTATTTACCTACCGAAGATTTTGAAGGTGACTTTCACTGTATTTGTGTCGAACAAATCAAAGAAAATAAGGAACGAGAAAAAGCAAGCCAGACATGCCAAATATGTAGCCAACGGTCAATGTACTCGATGACGTCATACGAAATGACGTCATTTGACAATATTGTGACATCAGAACCAGTCAGCGGGAGCCACAAGGATGTAAACAAAGAAAAACATAGTCAGAGGAAAGAAGTAAGTTACATTTTAATTGGTATATGTATACCGGGTTACCCAAAAACGTATACAAATTCGCAAAATGCACGTAAAAGACAAAAGGCTAACTTAAATTTTGATATATCACTTATTAAATTAGATTGAATAGAATTTGGATAAATACTTACTGAATTATAACGTTTTAAAATTAAAATTTACTTAAAAATACCAAAAAGCGACCAAAAGCAGGTTACCCGGTATTTTATTCACTAAACTTGCTCTACAAAAATGAGTTTCCAATTTTATGGTTGCGTGCTGTGTAGATGTCTTCGACTTTTTTAATAAACCTCCAACATCAGTTTTGGTAGACACAATCTAGTGACAACGCTTACGGATGTTTGTATCTTAAACTGCACTCTGATGTTTGTATTATTTTATTATTTATTCTATATTTTAAGGTTCCAACTGGATGGACAGGCCTTTGTTGCTTGCTGCCTTTTATTTCGTTCTTTGGTGAACACGTGGTATTGAAGTAGTCCACGAAACGGATCTGCAATTCAATCATTGGGGAACACGTGGTATTGAAGTAGTACACTAAACCGACCTGCAATTCGTTCTTCTATGAAAAGTACTTAGTGCAGATGACGTGGTTTCTATATAGTAAACGAAACCGAATATGATCCATTCTTCAATGTCTAAATTGGTATTAAAGTAGAAAACAGACTACGATTCTTTCTTCGATATAAATCCAACGTAGTATCTCTTTAGTACATGAAAGGGTCAGGATTCGTTCTTCTATGAAAAGTTTAGTGCAGTTGACGTGGTTTCGATATAGTAAACGAAACCGAATATGATCCATTCTTCAATATGCAAAATGGTATTAAAGTAAGAAAACAGACTACGATTCTGTCTTCGATAAATTCAACGTAGTATCCCTTTAGTACATGAAAAGGGTCAGGATTTGTTCTTCTATGAAAAGTTTAGTGCAGTTGACGTGGTTTCAAAAGTAATAAACGAAACCGACCCTTCTCTTTTTCTTGTTGCTCAATGTGTAGAAACAGTATCAAAGTAGGAAACAACAGCGCACGATTTAGTATTTCATAATGGGTAGTAATGAAACAGACTTACGATTCAACTTTTGTGAACAACACGGCATTGAAGTGGTACACGAAATGGATGTCAATAACACTTATTTAGACGCTGCACAATATTTGCTATTTATGTCATAGCCTTGAGGGATATTTTCATTAGACATGTAACTAGATTAATTAACATGGGAAAAAACTAACACTGATAAGTAAGCTTTTTTCTGACAACATTATTGAATTAGGTAATTTTCTTGACTTTTGTTATTTCACTTTATTAAACCAATAATTATTTTTCATCATAAGATATCGGACAAATTTGTCATCAGAATAAATCTTTCGTCGGACAAAAGTGACAAAAACTCAATTTTTTAAAAACATTATTTATAATCAACATGTAAAGCAATAACAATTTGGGCGGACAAACTTTTGCGTCAGAAAAACTTCCGTTACCCGGGCTACCCGGCATTTTTCTGGCCGATAAGGTACCTCAGTGGCAAAATTGGTAAAAACCCTATGTGGATGAGTGTTTTTCTTTTTAAACAGCACGCATTCCTAGGTGCCGTTTAGATAGAAAACACTCCTTCATAGAGGTTTTTCACGATTTTCCCACTGGGATTATCATTCAGGTTATATCTTTTTACCTATAGTAATGACTTTTTTAGTTGATGAGCTAAAAAGATAAGAGCCTTGTAGTTTAGGTTTAGCTGTTCGACAAGTACTTTTGAAAATGGTATTCATGTAGTCTTTCCTGAAATTTTGCGGAATTAATTTTTGCGGTTAGGCCATAAAAAAAACACTTTTGACTTCTCTGAATACTTTTTCGTTAAACACTAGTAAAAACAGTAACGAATCTCATGTGGATACGTTATATTATCAACAAGAAGAAGCAAATATCACTGGTATCATTCTTAAATTTAATGAGGTCCAGCATGAAGTCCTGATGAACGCCCTGAGCGTTTACTTAATTTTCGAGATTTCTGGCTGGGCGTTTAATAAAGGCGGGGCATTTACTTAAAACTTCTCATTTGATATACTTTGGTAGTTTCATTTTCGTATGCAGTGTAGGGTACAAGTACACAAGTTACAAATCTTTCCTGAGTTTTTTCGCTTTAACTTTATGGGTTTGGCCGTGGCCGTTATTAACAACTCTGAGATGTGTAAAATCGAAGTTACAAGTAAAGCTTCAGTGAAACTAGCCGTAGGATGTCATTGAATCACACACGCACTAAATTCATTTTAGATTTTTGGCTCTTTTAGCCGTTTGCTGCCTATAACGATTGGATCTTATAAACATATACTATACTTATTTTAGAGGTAAATTAACGAGCCAACTTGAAGCAGCCATAAGACTTTTTTATGCTTGCTATACCATGTTTGACATTTACGTAAGATTTGCTGAAGATTGGTGCAACGATGTGATATGTTCATTTAAATATTCCATAGTCCTTAAAACTTTCAAAAAAAACGAATTTTCTTGTACGATTTTTGTTTTGAATTTTTGGAAACAGTCTTGCGGAGAGCGTAGTGTGAGTTTAATTTTTTGCCAGAATCTATTTTTGCACTTATGTTGGTATATTATTATCATAAAAAATTTGCAGTAGCAACTTTACGAAATCATTAAAATAAATGCTACTTAAATTCATCCCACAGAAATTCACACCAACTGTGAGCAAAGGCTCTCAGACTAAACCGGATCAAAAGAATGATGGAATTAAGGTTTGGTTATATAAAAAAAGTAGGGAAGAGTAGATTTATATGATAAGACGTTAGCAATAGTATTTTTGTTATCATTACGTTACCATAGCAACCTTGGCAAATAAGCTTTATCTTAGAAACATGAGTTTATTGTAAAGTAGAACAACAAATAACTGGGATATTGTTTGTCTTGATTGCCCAGATAACTTTAAGCCTTCACTGGGCCAAGTTACTTTATAGTAACCAAATAAGATTCTTTCTAATAATTGTCATTGATAATCTCTAACTTCTGAAATTTTTATTCCAAAAATTACGAAATTATTTGCTGCGAAATTTGTAACGGCAATTTATTCCCTTAAAGTAGATGGAAGACAAAAAAATGGTGATATACTCTGAGAAAATAAATTTTGATTATGTTTTCAATCCTCTATTTTTTCACGGCCCTTGGACTTACAAAGCTTGAAATCGGCGCTGACCATACGTATTCATCAATATCAAATTTAAGTATGTTTAAAAGTATAGTTAATAAAAAAATTTTCGAGTGTAATATTAGCACGTGCTGCCTTGCGTTCAAGTTAAGTTTGGCAACCGACTATTAAACTAAATAATACAAAGAAGCGAACGATTGCACTTGTATCTTTTGAGTTCGTTGACAAGACAGAATTAAACTCGAAACAAGGCTGCACCTGATAAAGAATAATCCGACGAAACGTTCATTTTTTATCGGACAAAAAACATTTTCAACGGACAAAATTTTTAGTCGGAGAAAAGTGACGAAAATTCAACTTAATTTTGAGTTAAAAATCACACAAATCATAGTGTATAATGTTTTATAGCAACAAAAAATTTTGGTGGCCAAACGTTTTTCGTCGGATAAAATTTTCGTCATCTCCAACAAATACTTTTTGCCCGACACTTTTTTGTCCTATCAGGTAATGATTTAATGCTTTAATGATACATCCTGTTGATATTTACAATGACAAGATTCGATGTATTATAGTTTTACAATGAAGAACAAATCACTTCTTCTTAGTTCTTGCATCTTGATGAACGAAGTAGCCATTATTCTAGCCCATGATCAGATCGCATAAGTTTCTTGGTGAATTCGAAAATGTCTCAAATCATCCAAATCAAGCGATACCTTTCATTTACTCTACATTGTCCGATCAAAAGAGGGCTTGTTTTTTCTTTTAGTTAAACTTTCGCTTTCGGTAAATCATTTAGCGAAACGTCTTTGTAATACGCTATCACTGTCTTTGATGCAATACCGTTCAAGATGGTAGAGTTAGTTGTGAAAAAGGTTTTACTGTATGACATAATGACGAAAACTGACCAGCCCATGAAAAAGCTGGTGATGATCATCGTCATGACAACCATAACACGTGACAGAGAATCTTCTAAATGCATTGTTGTGAAGAAACACTCCCCAACAGTATAAAATAAAGAAAAAGTCTCCGTTGTAATGAAAACGGGCGTTATCACCCGGAAGAAAGTTTTTCTCAAATAGAGGCTCGTTACCAAGGAAACACTTGACAATAGATGTAATATAAACAGAGTTAGCTTGATTTGGGCCAGCCAGGAGTAAATCTGTTTGATGTTGTCTGGTGCATTTGAAGTTTTTACAGCGATCGCAATCACATAAACTTGTTGAGGATTATCTTCTGTTAAAACCTAAAAGGAAAAATTTGATGCGATTAATTTGAGGTTAATTTTGCAGGATCTATGTTTGACGTAATTTTTTAATTTAAAATTTTCAATACAACGATCAAGCACACAAACTTTGAATGACGTAATCATCTTGTGTCAACATAAAATAAAGATTACATACATACATACATACATCTTGGGATAAACTATAGTTCTTTGATATGCTAATTTAATTCACGTGACAAAAATGAAATACGTAATTTTTACTTCTTGGGTAAACTAGTGCTTAGTCCTTTTTTATCAATATCCATAGTAACATAATCTGTTGGTTTGATTGGTGTGTTCGTTAAATTTCATTTTAGTCAAACATTTATACCAATCGATCCCAGGTTCTTGAGCAACTTACCGAGCAAGTGATATAAAGCAAAGTAAAGAAAGATCCTGGGATCGAGGTTGCCTACTAAAGTGAGTGACAAAAATCAAATTTATCCAATACTGAGAGTGATATATTACGTGGGAGTGAACTTTCATAGATGTAAATTTTGGGGCATAAACTTTTGCGGAGAGGTAGGTAAAAAAAACTACGAAAGCGCGAAACTTTCTCCTGGTGAAATTCACTTCCTTTAATAATTCAGTTTTATGTGCAGTTATACAATTCATCAAAATTTTGTTTGGTCAAAACCTTTTACCAAAATGAGTCATTTGTTTCACAAATTTGACAGGTGACAAAACTGATGACAAATCATATGTACTCCTTATTATATCTGTATGAGCTATGGTAATTAAATACAGTAGAAGCGAAACTCAAAGTTTCATGGAAAAGACAAAATAATTCTTTTGAAAAGGAAGGCGATCATAATAGTGGAACTCCGAAACTTTTTCCCCACCAAGTAATTCAGTTTAATTTCGCAATTAATTTGTGATGTCAAAATGTACATTTTGTCAAAAATTTCATTTTGGTCATAAATGATCCATGTTTCGAAATTTACTCAGCTATGGCCTATATGGGTATGTGTCGTAAAGGTATGTTACATTCACTATTCCTGCTAAGAGTCGCAAAATCACCAACTTTTCAGTTCAGTTTCTTTAGGGTAAATTTTTCAAATACCGTCTAAGACTTGTAAAAATTGTCAATTGTCCAAAGCTATTACCCCCCCCCCCCTCTCTCTCTCTCCTCCGGGACAAGAGTTGACTCATAAGTCGTTTCCTTTGATGCACAGTAGCATATTTGGCGTAGGTCACGCATACAGGGAAGGAGAGATGTAAAGTTATTAAGATGTATGTATGTATGTATTTATTTTCTGTGGCGAGCCGAAGCTCTAATTGCAGCATTGAGCTGATGTGGGCCTGCAATGTGAAGTGTATGCACCACATTTCAAGGCAACTGTCCCGTAATTACATGGCTGGCTCATGTTGTAGGTTCTTACCGAACGCAACCGCTATTACCCCAGGAGTAACAACCGTTGCTTTTGATATTTGCACCGACGCGAAAGTCGATACTTAGAATAACAGCAGCCGCCTGTGGGGATACGAACACTCAGCATCTTTCACCCTTGCATTACGAGGCTGGCGCCTTGCCTTGCTAAAGATGTAAAGAAGTCTTTACATTTTGCATTACCATAGTATCAAAGGATCTTTTTAATGATTTTCCTCTTCGCCGATGAGTCTGACTCATGTTTTTGTTTTCAAGTAGATCAAGGTCATCAGTCTTGGAAATAGATACGTACATTCAATATAGGTTTTGACCTATATATAAAACATTTTTGGTCCATTTTGGCAAATTTCATAAAAATGAACTTATTAAAACGTGGCATTAAACTTATCATATTTTGATAAGATAGTAAGTCCATTCCCCTGCGATTAACCTAACGACCTTTATTATCATTCAAGCTATAGTAAAGCAATTATAAGGTTTCCATTTCGACTTAATAACTTGTTTTAATACAAGGAAAATGAAAGAAGGCACTATACGCTAATCTCATATGTAATCTTTAATTTATAATGTCAGTAACGTCTAAAGCTTTTGACTCTCTCAATATGCGGTATTTTATTTTCTATTACCGTGTAACGCCTATTAATTTGAAGGAATTAATATAAAATGCTTTTCTTTTTTTGAAGAAAATTCGTAGAATGCTGAAAGTTTAGTTTCGTCAACGCGCCAAAACTCTTTGGTATTTTAAATGACTTTCAAATCTGTAGAATCTAAATGACGCACATTACAAAAAATCATCCTACATGATTGGATTAATCTTTCCTAGTAAACAAACTTTCATATTTAATACATACGTAAGCTTCCCATGAATTCAACATATGGAATGTGAAAGATTAACGTTTTATCTTTTCTTATAAGGCTTGCTGTGCTCGGTCGGTTCTCTCAACTATTGCATAACCCCAACTTTTTAATTTTCAACCCTTTCTATTGACCGATTTGTTTTGGGCTTGGGGGGGGGGGGGCAGTTTCTTTTTGAAGTTGTTTTTTACGATTATAGTCTATGATTCAACAACAAAGCTGCGTGAAATAGCATCCTCAGTCAACACAGGCTTAATATCTTTAATGTGTTTAAAACATCATAAATGAAAATGTTTTGCAATTTTTGATGTTAAACAATATTAGACCGACTTCAGTCCATAAAATGACTAAGTGTGAGGATGATTTTGCATGACATTGTTTTCGGACGGATAAGCTATTAAAAAGGCCCCAGATAACGTGGAACTTACCTTAGCCGCGAGTGCCACATTTATCGCAGAATGAAAAAAAGCCAGTGTACCAATTACAAAAATTGCCGATTTTTTATCGAAACAAAAACAACAAATTGATGACTTCATTGCTGACGGTAATGGTGGTGGACTTCCTCTCTCGGACTTTTGCATTTTACTTTTCATTCTTTTTTGTGATGTGATTTGTGATTTGTTATTTGCTTTAGCTTGAGATCGTTTTTTCTGAAAAATACAAATCAGATTTATATGCTTGAGGCTATAGGGAAAACTATCGGAATATACCTTAAGGCTAACCTGATCTATTTAAACAGGTCAGCTTTTCCAAAACCTCTTTATGTAATTTCAGGACATGTTCATTTTTAGAAAATGTTTGATATGAAATATCTTCTTCCACAGTATTTTCATCTGGTGCACCCTTTTCCGCCCCTAACCGCCAAAAGCTCTAGTAGCTCACCCATGACTGTTACTGGATGTCCCTGCTTTCACGCTGGTTTCTTTCTATGATACGATTTTATAGAAACATTGTCGATCACGAATAATAGTAAACATTTACTAATTCATTAAAACAAAAATTCAAGGAATGAGTCAAGCATATTGTTTTTATATGATAAATGTTTTGTTTTGCAGAAGGAACTAATTCGCGCATGTATATGAATGAAGTAGATTGTTACCGCATATGTAAAGTGCTACCCAGCTACCTACATGTTATATGAATCGACTTGCACTATACCTTTGCTGATAGATATCTAAAGCATCGTTTGTATCAATAGAGATAAGCTCAGACATGCTCCAATCTCATATTCTATATAAGTTCCTTGAAGGAACCAAAGTATCAGATCATAGCATTAACACTATCCACCATATAATATGTTAAAATAGAAAAAATAGATTATATTATCATTTAATAATGATCTAAGAAACTAGCTTGTCCATGTAGAAGAGTAACATCGAATCCATTTAAACCTTCTGAGAGTGTATCGTCAACCTCCAACAACACTTCATGTATAATACACCTTTATGCCACCTTCAAGAAAAATCTTCCATCAAAAGGAAAAGAAGCATTAGTTAGTTTTACATTTCCTAGAAAACCAAGAAAAACGTTTTTTATTGATAAAAACACAAAAGATATTAGTTTTTATCATTGACTTGTCATCAAATTCTCGGAAAAAAGATTTAATGCTGTCATCTCAACAGCTTTTTAATTAATAAAGCATTTAAAGCTATTTATTATAAGAACGAAAAAATATGTCTCAGAGATATATTTGTCAGTAGTATCAATTCATTGATATTTCAAGAAACCTAAAATATTGTTCATTACACTTCATAAGTTTAAAAGAAATCATTCTCCAGATAACATTTATTTTACTTTCAATAGCCATTGGCCTTTTTTTAAACATCTTCGGACACCATATAAATCACAATAAAGTTTCAAATACATATATAAGTTTTCATAAACTTAAAGATAAAAGTGTTATCTGAAGAGTAAGTTCTTTATATTAAACTGAAAGATTTTTTTCTTTAACCAATCTTAAAAGTCTTTCTTTTACCATGCTAATTTTAGTCATCTTAAACTAACAACTACGTTTGCGGAAGTTCCATGTTAATCAAAATTTGATTTTAAAGAACTTTTCTACTTTCAGAATACAATCTGTTGTCAAAACATCGAGGGTTCAAAGGAAAAAGAAGGTTCAAATGTGTATCCTCAGAAACTTTCAATAATGTATGACACGATATTCTTGGTACAATAAGTTCTTAAAATACAAACATTTCAACTTTGGATTACTTTGATCCTTCTTAACTCCTATCACTAAGTAAAAGAGAATGTTCCAAGTATTCTTGGCATTTAAAAATTAAGAAAGCCAAAACTAACTTGATAATACCTTTTAAAACCCTCCGGAGTTGCAAAGTAAGGCAACGCTTGAACTTATATTACATAATCTTCAAAACACAGTGGGCAAAATAAATAAAAATCCTATGTGGAGGTGTCCTCCTCCACATGGGGTTTTTCACGATTTTTCCCGCTGGGAATGCTCCATTTCCTTCGACATAAAAGGGTTTAACAAGTGGATTTAACAGGGTTTAACAAGTGGATTGTTTTTGTAATTTGTAACCATTCTAAGTCAAAATACTTAATTGCTGCCTTTTTTATTTTTTTTATTTTAAGGAACTTCTTTGAAATTACAATCTTCTTCAGTGTTTCGCTATCCAGAACGCGTAGAAGTTTAGGTAATTTTCTGTATCAACGTTCATGAAAAAGTCTCAAAAGCGGAAGAATTTTTTTGTTCGCTATCAGACCTCATAAAAGCAAATAGTTGTGTAACGTAAGTAATAGAAGATTGGCCGTAAGATTACATGGTTTGCGTAAACACGTAGGTTGCAATAATTTAAAAAATGTTGGTAAAATTCTTATGTTATTAGTAACTAATTAACTAAGACTCGAGGTAAGGACATTGGAGATTAGTCATTTTGCCAGCTGGTGGAGTATGATTGCGGTAAAAATGACCAAACCCCCTTTTCCCATAGACCGACACATATTTTCCCGCTCCTTTACTCATAACACATAATGACAACTTTTTAGAAGACCCAAAGCCCGACTGGCGTACTGATGTATAAAATTGATAGATTGGTTGCAATTTTACGTGCCGGGGGTAAAATAAGTAATAGATCAAGCCAGTTCAACCAAAATACAACTTTTTTTTTTGCTATGCATGAATGAATAAATGATCATTAATGGTCTTACTTTCCTAGAAACACCTTAGGACACCATATGTAGAATTAAGAGTGATTGGAAAATTAACTACATATTGCTTGTGAGTTGGACTCGGTACTCGAGTTTAAGCCGCCAGCGCCCTACCCCGCCCCACGGCTCCACATGGCACTTTATAGAAATATTCAATTGATTTTTTATTCACCCAATATTTTACTCCAATGGAGATGATGACTATATTGTATCAACAACGACAACTGTCAATAATAACATCGATTGTAGACACAGACAAAATAAAAATTTTGTTGGCAAACTATAAATATCCCCACTTGAAGTCATTTCACCATGAAAGTTTTGTTCGAATGTTGTTTTCCTAGAAATAAAGGTTGATTTTAACTTGTTCTGTTGTGTAACTGGAACCGGGCAGGAAAAAAACTAAAACTCTGAAATCTGATTGGTTTATAAGTTTTTCCTGTCCATGTCATTTTTGTCTTGTTACGACATTAACTTTGTCTTCAGAAAAGTGGAACAGGAAAACAAAATAAAATGTGTCGTTGAAAAAAACAAGTGAGAACTCGCCCTAAATGAGATCATTTTTGTAGTGGTTGAACAAGCCTCATGGTGCATTTGATGCATTACAAGGGAAAGTTAAGTTTAAAGAAGTTCGCGATCTCGTATCTAAACTTGGGCTTTGTCCGCTGTCAGAAAAAAAATTCTCGTCGGCGAGCATTAAAGAAGAGAAGGAAAGATATACAAACAAGGCCATAAAAAGCTAATTAAAAAGCCATATCTCCTTGCGAAGTAATGATGGCTTAAAAACCATGTCTCCTTGCAGAGTAATGATGGCTTAAAAAACCATTGACCACAAATGTTTTTCCTTGAACTCTCCTTCTCGTAAATTTTTCCGCCTCATTTTCTCGTCACCATTTAGGTGTTTTTTTCCATGCAGAGAAGATACACAATGACCTTTCAAAATTATGGTTCCACACATAAGAAATTTTAATAGTAATTTGAAATATCATAGCTTTAAATGTTAATGCAAACTATTTCTGAAAGTATAGTTTTGGGCACAATTTTGACCTAGAGCCTCTTATTGCTGTTACCAAGTGAATAAAAGATTTAATTTCGCGGTTAAAACGGCATTATCAGAATGCCATATCAGGATGTCAAATTTGGAGCTGAACCTAAATTTTAAGTTGATGCATTAACCATCCTAATGCAGGCTATGAGATAAGATGTCCTGTATGGTGCTAATTTGCAGGAAATGCATATAAAGAAAGACGACGAAGCGGAAAGTAAAAATCCTTCCTTTCTTCCTAAATGATAAGAAAAATCACACAAAATATTATTAGATATAAAAGATATCAAAATATGGCAAAAAATTACAAGTTAAATAAAATAATTATACAAAATAAATTCAAGTTTGCAACACTTCGCCTACCGAAATAAACGATTCCATCAAATACAGGATTCCCTTGCTCTTCTTTTTTCTTTAAAGTCTAAAAAAAACATCTATGTAGATGCTTTGTCGTCTTTGTGACCATTCTCTAGGACTGATTCGACAAAATGACTAATTTATGTCACATGAAAGATTTTTTAATCGTGATTAGTAAAATTAGCAACGTCGTTCCTAGGATCTTTTCTCTTTTTGATAAACTGATGACGGGAAAGGCTTTTCTACGAAACCATCCAACTATCAAAATGTCTTATGAAGAGCCTGGGAACGAGGATGGTAAAATTAGCTTTCTTTTATGTTAAATTACACTTCCTGATTTCTTAGAAGAACAAAATTGAACAAACAATTTTGATTCAGAGTATAGCATGCCAAGTCTCTTAGCAACATATCATGTTAGAAATAGATCTGCGGTGGGGAGTTAGCGTTAACAATCAAGGTAAGAAATCCATTGTACCAGGTCTCCGTCGCATTTAATCAAACTTTGAAATACGCCTCTGCACTCAAAATACTGTTACTAGGATGATAAATCTCTTCAATTAATTTCGCGACCACTCACTACGTGCGTACGTGTATTTAGAATTCTGAAACACAAAAAAATGTTGACTCTTGACCTAGTTATCTTTTGTAAATAAACGCTCCGAGAAATCAAAAATCAGGAATATCAATACTTATTTTTTCTTTCCCAGTGGGCAAAATTAGTAAAAACCCTATGTGGAGGAGTGTTTTTCTTTTTTAACCGGCACGAAGACTTTCCTCCACATGGGTTTTTCACGATTTTTCCCACTGGGTTTTTGTTAACTAGGCGTCCTTATACTTTATCTTCTTTAAGCCTACAGAAGGAAATATAATACTTCCATAGAAAATCTTAGAGCATAAAATACTTATAAAAAGTCTATTCAAGATTTGAGATAGTAGGCTTACCGTGATATTAGCAATACAACTCGTTTTGTTACAAATAAATATTTCCGGACTAATGAAATCCGGACAAGAAAAAGCTGTATTTTTAATGATGTAATGTAGTCTACTGATAGTTTCTAGTTTTCCAAACTACTGAACTTTAGAATTCTACCGATGTGTAGGGCAAAAAAGCCCGAAACGGTTTAGCGGATAGACTACACGTAATGGTGCCCAACCATACTTTCTAAATGCTGGCTGAATCGGGGAAACGTCATGTATAACTATAGTCTTAGAAATCATTACGAAATACTTGTCCTATAATTGACGTCCGCTTTCATTGTATTGATCATCACAGTCAATCAATTAAATATGTTCATTGGGACTTTCCCAGTTACTTGCTATTTACAAAGAATGTTTATCTTGCGGCTACAGATCAGTGAAGATTTTGTCGGAAAGTCTGTAAAAACTGTTTGGAGGAACGAGTCGTTTACTCGATAGTAGAAAGAGTGCTCTCAAGCTGTTCGATAGATTTTTTAAAAATCATATTTGAGGCTCTAAGAAGGAGAGTACTGCGTATCATATTTGTGCTAAACCTCTTTCACTTAACGGGTGTAGTTTCCGGGAGAACGCTTTGTCAGCGGTTTCTAAATGCAATTTTCGACTGACGAATATATCTGACAAATTTGTTGACCGATTTGAAATGGTGCAATTTGATCAATTGACGTGGAATCTGAAGCTGAAAAACGATATGATATTACAATGTAGTACCTTATCGGCCCTTTTTACGCCGGCCCTAAATGGCGGTAATTTTTGGCCTCCGGCGTTAAAAGGACCGGCGTAAA